>BSBK01014148.1:0-55239 GCA_027943335.1 Chamaecyparis obtusa
TTTTTTCGGCAAAGAAAGCATCCTAAAATGCATCAAAGTTTCTTTATATCTTGAATTTTAAATTAATAAAAAAATTAAGGTGTTTTGGGTCACTTCTATGTGAGACACAAAGTTCATATTTATTAGACTCCAATTTGTAAGTCCACATAGTTTATTTTTCTAGTTACCTCACACAAAGATGTATAATGTACTTGTTCATATCTTTTTCAAAAAGACCTTTAACACCAGGGTCACTTATCTAGGGCTTTTTCACATAGATCTTTAACATTACCTCCACATCAATATAATTAATCTCACACATGAATATCAATACTAACATCCATATTCCATCATAAAATGTATCCATCCTTTAGAGCATTCATCCTCCATGTGACTAGTGCCAAAACAGGACACTCTTCACTCAGAGATCTCCACCATTATGTGGCTTCTCAAGCACACCTCCTTATATCCCTGCATAAACAAATTATATTACAAGGATATGTTACATATTAGATATCTTCCACCAATCACATTGATCACAAGGGGCGGGGGAGTCAATTCATAAAGGAAGACTACAATCCCAATTCATCGTTACAATAAGAAGCTCGGGTACAGTAAGGATACCAATCAATTCCCTGACCTCTTTAGCAATTAAAATAATGAGATCAATGCATGGAAACGTAAGTAATAACCAAATAAAGGATCTTACACCATCATCCAACCATTAACATATCAAAAAACTCATTTGAAGACACAAGGTTACTAACCGTACCCACGGGACATAATACAGTATGCAGAGAAAAATGTTTGTTTTATTGATTGAACTGATTACATTATGGTTTTCTTACACATCTACTTTACACCCCCCTTTCCAATCACATGGATCAACAAAGAAATAGACTCAAACGCTTCAAAGAAACCTGACTGCAACCACCTAACTGCTTAAAACTGTTCCATAACAGTCATAAAACTGACTGTCAAAACCAAATAGGCTTAATGGTGTTGTCAAGTTGACAACCAATGTTGTCAACTCGACAACATGGTGTCTCATACTCCATTTAGGATATTTAGAAGGTTTTAAAACAACCTTTACAATTCATACTAACCCCTAGATGACCATTCTAGGCCATAATTGCGTGAATGCAATTTTATATCATCTTTTTGACATCTTTTCACTTTGAGTGTAATTACATGGTTTAATGGCATTAATGGATATATCCCAACTATATATACCCTTATAGGTCCCTGACCTTAACATAAGTCCTTGTATCACTCAAGTGACCCCAAGGTTACATCACTATCCTGTATGCCATTCAATGGCTTACATAACATTATTTTGTGATCATATTATCAAATGATCAACATCATTACAAACATGATAAAAACAACATAAAATGACCAATCATGATCCATTAAAATGCAAAGTGACCTTATATGGTGTTGTCCCATCACCCTAGGATCCTCAATGACCCCGATGTATCTTCCTAGTTCAGGTGTTGACCTTGGTGCTCTTGCACCATACTCCTCAACTTTAAAACTTTCCAAGTCCTCTTGGAAATCTTGCAAGCATAAACATGTCAGCAAACAAAAACTCTTTATCTTCACCTTTGGTTTATAAAGATCCACATTAAGGATCCATGGCATCCTTGCATAGTGTTCCTCCAAAATATACTCAAGCATCTTCAAAATCTGATTGCCTCTCATGGGAAAAAAGTAAACCATATTTTGATCATCCTTCTTCATTTCTTCCTTGGTGATGCAGAGGCTAGTGGCATATAACCATTTCTTCATAGTTTAATGCTTCTTTCCTTCTTTGCTTGATAGCGACTTCCTTAATCTTCATTCTAAGATCACTCCTGGACCCATCCAATCCATAGACCTATCAGAGGTCAATCTTCAATCACCTTAAACCCCACTAGACTCCACACCTTGGATCTCCAAGAAACTCTTCAAACCCAAACTAGTCAATCATGCTCCATGCTCATAACATGCACTCTTCACTCAATAGGCTTCTGCAACCACACTCATGAACTATGCTCCCCATGGTGACCCTAACTCCTCTAAGGATCCCAATACACTCAAATCATACACTCATTAACATCTCAATCCATTCTTGTGACCATTCTATCTCCTTGCACCAAACTGTCCATTCTAGCACACTCCTAACAATACAACAGTGAGGGTTTTCAATCCTTTCTCAAACTATTCACAAATAACTTTGAAAATAAACCACATATCCTAATACCCTTTTCCAAGCTTGACAACATACTCCAAAACCAATCCCATGTGTTTTGGACCGATCCTTTAAAAAATGCCACTATCACTGAACTAGGAGGGCTAATTGAACTACATTTACAAAGCAAACCACTATTTGTTCTTTACTCCAGATCTTGAGACATTCAACAGAGTCCAAAAATGACCCCAAACTCAGGATTCCACAACCAATTTGGTTCTATGACCATCCTAAGTGCAAAAGCCCTAATTTGCTCCTCCAAAACCCCTAAAATCTAGGGCTTGGTCAATGTATGACCTCCCAACACCATACCATGAAATAAATGGATGATTCACCATCCTTGGGTTATCCTTTAATGGATTCCAACACAAAAAGACCCCCTCTAGTGGCTAGATCTTCTATTGCAATAACCATGCACCATACCCTTAACCCTTCAACATTGTCCAACTCGACCAACCTCCCTTGATCTCCTGGAAATGGCATTCATTCCTGCATCATCAATGTTAGGCATGTATGTTACAAGTGTGGATCCATCCCCAAGTAACAGTATGTACAAAAAGGGATGGATCTTACAAATCCATGATGGAAATCAAAGCAAAACTGTGTGTTCCTATAGGACAGTCAACACAAAACAAATACACAGGGTTACAAATGGCTTGAACTTGATCTAATATTCTTAAAAGATATTACACATCTATGCCCAAGCTTTGATATCAATACCACATCAAGAAAAACTTTAAAACTTGCAAGAAATCAACTTGTATTGCTTCAAAATAGGTACAGTTCGTGTAATCTAAAACTCCTCCCCCAACCTCACGTGCTCTCATGCCTTCTAAGGCTTACATAGACCCATAATAACTCCATTAACCTATCCAAAGTGGTTGGATCCTCTAAGAAAGCAACAAATCCTTGTTTTTACAATTTCCCTCCAAACTAGACTTGAGTGTTGCCATTCAAATAGTTAAATACTAAAACTTATTTAATTTACTCTCTATACACTAAGACTTTACAATTTGTCCTTGTATGACCTTAATACAATACTAAGTCCCTTAATTCTATTTTAAGACCTATTCTTTAGCCTTCTAGGCCTCCTATGCCAATCTAGGCATTCACTTTCTATTACATCAATTCATGCCTTTATACATTAGGCTTATTACATTGCATTATATCCAATTACATCAAAGAAAAATTTGGCTTCAAACCATATTCAATTCACATATTGATCCTTTAGATCATTCAATCTTCACGAGCCAACCAAGTGGCTCTCTTTCCATGTCTTTGTCAGGGTGCCCTACACCACTCAACATCACTCCATGAGACTATTGCTGCAATCTTCAACTCATCCTTGTCTTCAAATATTGAGTCTCTCCTCATGGAGACCTATTGGAGGGGGTAAAAGCCTGCACACCATCAATTGTTTGTATAGATGGTTTAGAGTGGGTTGTTTTTATTATTGCATGAATTAAGTTAACATAATTCAACTCAAGTATATTAAACATAGGTCCTTTTATGGATAAACTAGTTGAATTTTCTTGGGGACATTACAACAAGTATAGGGGACATTTCAAGACCTTAAACACCCCAAAACACCAACTTATTTCATAATACTACCCATGATCCCATATACAACGACAATGACATACTATACAACATTAGACTCCTCGCACCAGAGAATGTATATGCACATGTGATGAACATGTAGATTTTCCTAAGCACTACTAGGAGCTTACCTGCATTAACAAATGTACTATTATGAAAATCATCATAAGTCCATTTGTTGCAAGGTCTAGTTCCCATTAATGCTTGGTCAAATTTGCATGTTTGTCACCTGTGCATATACCTTCTTTGATCAATTCTTATATGCACACATGAAGGTTGTATATGCATAGGTTTACATGATTATGTTTTACATAACACAATAATAATATTAGGTTTGTGTTTTACATGATTGCATTCCCCAAATACATTACTAGCAAAATTTTGAACATATATAAATGGAAAACTTTGTGCCTCGTATACTTAAATGGAATACACCAAGAAGTACCAAATGATGAATGCTCAATTGTTGTAATGGTAAAGCATCAGAACCGTCCATTTCTACAACTTGATTTTCTATAGTCTTAATGATTTTTCTATAGTCCTAATGATTTTGAACATTACTGACAAAGCATGTTTCTTTTTTGATTATTTGATTGATCCTCTCACCTTTCCTTACTTTGTAAATTTGACTTTGCCCATGTTCGAGTTTGTGCCAGTTGTGGAGTTCACATTCTTTTGATGGTATATTTCATTCACTCTATGTGGAATACTATTTTGTTCAATGTTTTATTTCAGCTTGATATTTCATTTATTTTTCATATACACAGATAAATGGACAGTTCTGAGACTACACATTTTCTAATATTGCAAGACTACATGCATTGATAAAAAAATGAGCTATCTGATTTAGGTTTACTGTTCATGATTGTGAACAGACAATATTTTTGATGGTACTCCTTGGTGTATTCCATTTAAAAAATAAATAGATTTCTATGGCTATGATAAATGTCCCTCTGTGTTGACAAAATTAGAGTTGACAAAATGGCTATTCAGTGACTGTATTTTCCATTAGAGCCACTTCATATGCCACAAGTGACGAACATGTAGATTTTATTGGGAGCTTACCTTGAAACACATGTACTATTATGAAAATCATCACAAGTCCATTTGCGGTTGGGTCTAGCTCCTAGTATTTCTTGGTCCAAATCTACATGTTTTTCACCTGTGCATATACCTTCTCTAATGAACTCTTATATGCATAGGTGATGAACATGCACATTTTCCTAAGCACTACTAGGAGCTTACCCTGCAACACATGTAATATTGTGAAAATCATCACAAGTCCATTTGTTGTTGGGTCTAGCTCCCAGTATTTCTTGGTCAAATCTGCATGTTTGTCACATGTGCATATACCTTATCTGATCAACTCTTATATGCACATGTGATGAACATTCAGATTTGTCTAAGCACTAATGGGAGATGACCCAACAAAACATGTACTATTGTGCAAATCATCACAAGTCCATTTGCTATTGGGTCTAGTTCCTAGTATTGCTATGTCAAATATGCATATTTTTCACCTATTCATATACCAAATGATGAATTCTCAATTGTTGTAATGGCAAAGCATCAGAACCGTCTATTTATATAACTTGATTTTCTATAGTCTTAATTATTTTTCTATAGTCCTAATGATTTTTCTTATTTCTCGTATTTTGTCCCTTTTTGATTTCCTATGCCTATGCTTGGTGACAGGATTTTGAACATTATTGACAAAGCGTGTTTCTTTTTTTAATTGTGGGGTTCATTATTTTATTTCAGCTTGATATTTCATTCATTTTTCATATACACAGAAGAGACTACACATGATAAAAAAAAATGAGCTATTTGATTTAGTTTTACTATTCTGTAATGTCCCTTGGTTCTCTACTTTTGTAAAATCCTGCAAAACCGACGTTAGTACATGATATCATAAAAAAATATATATAAAATTTCATACTCTACTTTAAGTTAGTAAGGGGAAGTTGGCCCTTAAGGCTAGTTGCTTTCCAACTAACCCTTAAGGTCCTCTTGGAAGCCGCTAGTTGCTTTCCAAGCCTACGCATATGCATATGACTGGGCTATCCAACAATTGTGGAGATATGACGTCCATCATTTAATGACTTTCTCATTATGATGTCTCATATCACAATTACACATAATTTCCATAATTCCATCATTTAATGGCTTTCCCATTATGATGGCTTATGTCATAATTTCCATCAAATGGCTTTCCCATTATGATGGCTTATATCATAATGACTTTCTCATTATGATGGCTTATATCATCAATAATAATTTCATTAACTAATTCATTAATTATGAACATTAATCATAAAATAATGTAAACATCTGTATATGATTCCTTTACTATATTTTGTAATTACTTCACCAATCTTATGTGAATATTTATTTATTTATGATAACAAGTAAACTTTATATATATATATATATATATATATATATATATATATATATATATATATATATATATATATATATATATATATATATATATATATATATATACTATATATATATATATATATATATATATATATATATATATATATATATATATATATATATATCTCTTAACATGATTATATAATACTTGTGAAACAATCTTTATATATATATATATATATATATATATATAACAATTTATACAAATAAAATTCATATACTTTTATATAAATATAATCTTACATCTTTATATAAATATAATCTTATATAATTATATTTGGCATATTAAACAATACGTGTGTGTGTGTGTGTGTATATATATATATATATATATATATATATATTATATATATATATATATATATATATATATATATATATATATATATATATATATATATATATATATATATATATATATATATATATATATAATATATATATATATATATATATATATATATATATATATATATATCTCTTAACATGATTATATAATACTTGTGAAAACAATCTTTATATATATATATATATATATAACAATTTATACAAATAAAATTCCATATACTTTTATATAAATATAATCTTACATCTTTATATAAATATAATCTTATATAATTATATTTGGCATATTAAACAATACGTGTGTGTGTGTGTGTATATATATATAATATATATATATATATATATATATATATATATATATATATATATATATATATATATATATATATATTAATTTACAATATTTATTAATTAATACTCACGTATATATATATATATATATATATATATATATATAATTTATTTACAAATATAATCAACATACCTTTTAACTCTGTTGTTTCCTCCCTATTTCCCGACTGCCAATAACCTTTCTCTTTATTTTCTTCCTCCCTTTTACTCTTTTTACTCCCCCATATATATAGGAGAGGGAGGGGGAGTCACGTCTCCTCCCTGCGGGTCGCATCCCTTAGGGGATGTGACTAGTCGCAGCAAAGGCTGCGGCCCAATTGCATCCACTAAGGTTACAAACTGCAGCCTTAGTGGTAGGTTTAGTTTATTTAATATATATTTTATTAATATATCTTATAAAATATGATATATATAATATTTATAATATTATATATTTTATTATTAATAATATTTATTAATATAGTATCATTAATTTATTAAATATTAATTGCAATCAATATTTTATTGAATACTATCAATTGATAGTTACTGAATATTAAATAATTTATACTATTAATTACATTTCTTAGAGATATAAGTAAATTAATATGAATTAATATTGATTGTTTATTGATTTGATAAAGATCAGTTATAGATATCGAAAATGATTTAACAATTTCTTCTTAATGTATAGATTTGCTTATTAATTTATTGTTATATTTTTTTTTTGGGGGGGGTCAAGGAAGGGGATATTACAGTCCACCCTTCCCAAAATTGCTTGTCCTCAAGCAATTCAACCTTGTTGCGAATGTGTTTATAATTTTGTTATTCGACTTATTCAGACTTGATGATTGTTTAATTACTTAGTGTCCTGCAGAAGTATCCTCATCAATGCTATGTATGGTGGGGAAGTGCACAGAGTCCTCACGTCTAGTCCTTTTTGTAGGTCCTTCCACTGGTGCCTCTTCCATGACATTCATTTGTCCTTTCTTACATTTGTGACCCTTAGTCCAGGGGGCTCTGCATTTAAAACACAGTCCCTTTTGGACGAGTTCTCCTTTGTCTCTACAGCGGTGGTCCTTGCTCCAAGGTTGTTGACATGTGAAACACTTTGAAGGATCTTTACTAGGATTTTCTTCCTTAGTGGTTGTCCTATAGGAGTTTTCGTTTGGTTTCTCTTTTTCATCATATTCTGACATTCTTGCCTTTCTAACAGCATCTTCCACAGTTTGGGGCTCGAATGGTCTTACCCTAACTTTGATGTGTTCTTTGAGTCCTTCTACGAACATGTATACTCTCCTCTTTTGGGATACATCGGGGACCATCACTGATAGGCTTTGAAATTTACTGGCATATTCATCAATTGTTCCTGTTTGTCTTAAGTGAGTTAACTCTTGGAAGTACCATTCTGGTTCTTTCTGATCAAATCTACTTATGAGTTTTTGAGTGAATTCACTATATGTGTTAATACTTTTATGTCCTAATGTGACTATCCCATGGTGCCACCAGTTATGAGCTTCTCTTGTTAGATGCATTATTGCAAATTTGATGGCGTTTTCTTCTGTCATCGAACTAAGTGATAGGTAGGTATCTAGTTTTTGAACCCAAGCTTGAGCTATTTCATTCCCAGAGCCGTCAAAGTGAGGTAGGGACATTTTTCCGAATTTTTCTTTGATTTCTTTCTCTCCATGGTTTTTCCTTTGCCTATTACTAGCCATGGTTTTGGTTTCATAATATTCTTTAAAAGAAATGAGTCTTTGTAATTCAGGTTCTAAGTTGGCATACATTTGTGCCATTTCTTCTACCGAGTGGGTAGAAGGGGTCTCACTTCCTAGGATAGGTTCTTCTCTTGGAAGGAATGAAGGTATTGATGGTCTCGTGTTGGAATCTTGGGATGGAGGCTCATTTTCTGAATGATTGGAGTGTGGATCTCTTCGGGTTGGAGATGTCTGACGTCCTTGGTGGTTATTGTTATTATTCATGTTTTGGATAGCTTGCAGAATTAGTTGGTTGGTCTGTTCAAACCTCTCATTAGTTTGTTCCATGAAGTTTCTTAGTTCGTTGGCTAGTTGCTCGGCCATGGCTTTCTCTCCTTTCTTCCTCTTATACGTTTGCATGAAACTTCTTCCACAGGATGGCAGGATTATGCTCTGATACCACTGTAATGTCCCTTGGTTCTCTACTTTTGTAAAATCCTGCAAAACCGACGTTAGTACATGATATCATAAAAAAATATATATAAAATTTCATACTCTACTTTAAGTTAGTAAGGGGAAGTTGGCCCTTAAGGCTAGTTGCTTTCCAACTAACCCTTAAGGTCCTCTTGGAAGCCGCTAGTTGCTTTCCAAGCCTACGCATATGCATATGACTGGGCTATCCAACAATTGTGGAGATATGACGTCCATCATTTAATGACTTTCTCATTATGATGTCTCATATCACAATTACACATAATTTCCATAATTCCATCATTTAATGGCTTTCCCATTATGATGGCTTATGTCATAATTTCCATCAAATGGCTTTCCCATTATGATGGCTTATATCATAATGACTTTCTCATTATGATGGCTTATATCATCAATAATAATTTCATTAACTAATTCATTAATTATGAACATTAATCATAAAATAATGTAAACATCTGTATATGATTCCTTTACTATATTTTGTAATTACTTCACCAATCTTATGTGAATATTTATTTATTTATGATAACAAGTAAACTTTATATATATATATATATATATATATATATATATATATATATATATATATATATATATATATATATATATATATATATATATATATATATATATATATATATATATATCTTAACATGATTATATAATACTTGTGAAACAATCTTTATATATATATATATATATATAACAATTTATACAAATAAAATTCCATATACTTTTATATAAATATAATCTTACATCTTTATATAAATATAATCTTATATAATTATATTTGGCATATTAAACAATACGTGTGTGTGTGTGTATATATATATATATATATATATATATATATATATATATATATATATATATATATATATATATATATATATATATATATATATATATATATATATATATATATATATATATATAATTTACAATATTTATTAATTAATACTCACGTATATATATATATATAATTTATTTACAAATATAATCAACATACCTTTTAACTCTGCTGTTTCCTCCCTATTTCCCGACTGCCAATAACCTTTCTCTTTATTTTCTTCCTCCCTTTTACTCTTTTTACTCCCCCATATATATAGGAGAGGGAGGGGGAGTCACGTCTCCTCCCTGCGGGTCGCATCCCTTAGGGGATGTGACTAGTCGCAGCAAAGGCTGCGGCCCAATTGCATCCACTAAGGTTGCAAACTGCAGCCTTAGTGGTAGGTTTAGTTTATTTAATATATATTTTATTAATATATCTTATAAAATATGATATATATAATATTTATAATATTATATATTTTATTATTAATAATATTTATTAATATAGTATCATTAATTTATTAAATATTAATTGCAATCAATATTTTATTGAATACTATCAATTGATAGTTACTGAATATTAAATAATTTATACTATTAATTACATTTCTTAGAGATATAAGTAAATTAATATGAATTAATATTGATTGTTTATTGATTTGATAAAGATCAGTTATAGATATCGAAAATGATTTAACAATTTCTTCTTAATGTATAGATTTGCTTATTAATTTATTATTATATTTTTTTTGGGGGGGGGTCAAGGAAGGGGATATTACATATTCATGATTGTAAATAGTCAATATTTCCGATGGTACTCCTTGGTGTATTCCATTTAAAAATAATCATGTTTCTATGGCTATGATAAATGTCCCTTTGTGTTGAGAAAATTAGAGTTGAGAAAATGGTTGTTTAGTGTCTATATCTACAGGTTGCAAACAAATCATCCTTCTTCCACCAACATTCTAGTCAATGTACAAGTAATGAGTCATTCCATTCAAGAAAGACCATGTTTGAAAATATCAACCCAGAACAAAATAAGGAGTATGCAGAATTCAGTGTATGAAGAATTAGTTTTGCAAAATTGGCCATCTTGATGATGATTATGAAGAAGATTTGAAAATGTTGCACCAATCTAAATTGGATCAATCATCATTTTCAAATCTTCTTCATCAATCACCATTGGTCACTTTCCAAGAGAAATATGATTCTCTATATGAATCTTGGTTTACATTTCCCTGTAATCTAATTGGTAATTTGAAGCCATCAATGGAAACTTACAATCCTAAACAATTAGTATACCATTGATGGCTTCATAATTATTAAGTGAAATGGAGTTTTCTGATCTGGAACCCCCTTTGGTGATGATCCTACATAGTTCCACATAGACGCGACATGTTCCTTAGAAGACTTTTAATCTCACAACAGCTGAGAAACATAAATGTAGGCATCATGGTCACAATTCTTTGCAGATACAACATAATTCAGTGGTAGACCTAGACGATGCAACACAAATAGTACTACTCCTCTGGCTCTAAATTGACGCTGTAGGATCCAAAAACCATAGATAACGATGGATTTTGTTCCCTATCTTGATTGGTTTTTGGACCCTACAATGTCAACTTAGAACCAGAGGAGTAGTGGTTGTGTTGCATCGTCTGGGCATACACTCAATTATGTTGTATCTCCAAAGAATTGTGACCATGTGTGATGCCTACATTTATGCTTCTTAGTTTTTGTGTCCCATGACCCCTTATGACCTATTACGATCCCTAATAATACATCTTAGAGGTCTTAAAGTGTCGTAAGAGGTCATAAGAGACTCCTAGGAGGGGCCAAATGAGATTCCACCTCCAAGTGGTTGGCCATGTTAATTAGTAGAGAATGTTAAACTATTCTCGCAACAAAGAGAAGCTCAATATTTTAAGGTCCCAGGGACAAAAAAAAATATTTCGTAGTCTTTAGTTGATGAAACCGTCCAAACCTATTACGCTTTTGCAACTCATCAACACTAGAGTTCTGAAGGAAACAAGAGAATTTGAAGAGTCATGAGTCTTAAGATTGTACTTAATATAGCCAAACTTCATTCAATGGTACATTCAAACATAAAACAAACCATTCTTAAACCAGTGATCCAGATTAAACTAGTAAACCAAAGGAAAACAAACTAAATTGCATTAACTTGATGTGTTGTAAAAAGCATTGAACCACAAATAAATGTAGTAAGTACAACTAATATTGTTGTGGAGGAATGCAATAAGATTGTTTGACATAGTAAGCCAAACTATTAATATGTAATAATATGTATTGTGCACCTTTGGCGATGATCCTACATAGTTTCACATAGACACGACATGTTCCTTAGAAGATTTTTAATCTCACAACAGCTAAGAAACATAAATGTAGGCATCATGGTCACAATTCTTTGGAGATACAACATAATTGAGTGGTATACCTAGACAATGCAACACAAGAAATACTACTCCTTTGGTTCTAAGTTGACACTGTAGGATCCAAAAATATTAGACAATAATGGCTTTTGGTCCCTATCTTGATTAGTTTTTGAACCCTATAGTTTCAACTTAGAACCGGAGGAGTAGTGGTTGTGTTGCATCATCTGGGTATACACTCAATTATGTTGTATCTCCAAAGAATTATGACCATGCGTGATGCCTACATTTATGTTTCTCAGTTGTTGTGTCCTAAGACCCCTTATGACCCTTATGACCCTTTATGATCCCTAAGAATACATCTTAGAGGTCTTAAAGTATCGTAAGGGGTCATAAGAGGCTCCTAGAAGAGGCCAGATGAGCTTCCACCTTCACGTGGTTGGCCCTATTAAGTAGATAATGTTAAAATATTCTCGAAACAAAGAGAAGCTCAATATTTCAAGGTCCCATGGACAAATTTTGTTATTCATAGTCTTTAGTTTTTGAAATTGTCCAAACTTGTTATGCTTTTGCAGCTCATCATGAACACTGGAGATTTGAAGGAAACAAGAGAATTTGAAGATTAATGAGTCTTAAGATTGTACTTAATATAGCCAAACTTCATTCAATGGTACATTCTAATATGAAACAAACCATTCTTAAACCAATGATCCAAATTAAACTAGTAAACCAAAGGACAACAAATTGAATTGCATTAACTTGATGTAATCTGAAAAGTAATGAACCACAAATAAATGCAGTAAGTGCAACTAATAATATCGCTTTGGAGGAATGCATGATTGTTTGACATAGTAAGCCAAACTATTAATATGCAATAATATGCATTGTGCACCTCATGGAGGGATTTTACAATAGATGATTAATATATATTATTTTTTAAAAAAACTCAATTTGTCATCGATTTTTTGACCAACATGACTGTTTACTTTGACATCGAAGATATACTCATGATGTATACAATAGTGGATAATTTGACCAAGGTTGGTAAAAAATGATGAATGCTGGTAATATTGTGGCTGGCAATTTGGACGTTGTATTTAGTCAAAATTTTGACCAAATGGTAAGACAAATATTTGACTTTTTAGGGAACTTGTGGAAAATCAACAAAGAAAGGTTGACAACACAAATGGTCATTATATCGACCAATGAGCATCGAAAATGAGGCTAAAATTTACTAGTGACAAAAATATAAAATTTGAATAAATAATTACAAATATTAGTATTTACACCATCTTGACTATGTTATAATGCTAACACATATTCAATAAGGATATGATAGTAAAAATCTTTTGAAATCCACTTACAATATCAATGAAAAATATCATCTACTCATGGTGCCTTCTATATTTTCAATCTTATTTTGATGTCAACATAAATTGAATGTATAATTGTTCAAATATTCCAATGAACTAATTAACTACTAAGACCTCTTATATATTAAAAAAAAGTAGAATGTCTAATCAAGCAACCAATATTGTGGGATAAAGGGTTGGTATAATATCCTTACACCAAATTATATTCTTCAAAATGTTATTATGATTAATGCACACTTAATTTATGGCTAGATATTAATAATGGAATTATTTTATTCAAATCCTATATTACTAATATAATTCTTGGTATTAAACAATCTTATAGTGAGTAATTGTATGATACACAAAGTTCAAATGACACCAATAAAAAAGTTCAAGAGATAACTCACAAGGTCATCTACTACGTACATACTACATATGGACCTTCTTTAGAATGTTGCAACAACTACAACAACCTTAGAGAATGTTGGTAATTATTTTAATCCTATGTATATGGAAAGGTATTTTAAATGATGCGACTTAGCTTAATATTGCAACATCAATTAGAATAATAGATGCAAGAAAAGTAAAATATTGGTTAAGGAAGTACAAGATTTCAAAACTCGCAAATTTTGTAAGGTTTCCTACTAGTAGTAGCTAGGGAAATTTTGCACTATGATGTATATAACAAATAATAAAAGGATATATTCGATGTATGACATAATTAATATTTAATTCTCAAAAAATGATTAAGAAACATAATGGTTGAAAATCCTTTTGATATTAAAAATTTAGTGGTATGAATTATTATAACACTGGTATATTTCACTAAAGGGGTTGTGTTAAATGTTGGGTTTCAAAACTACCTCTCCAAAACCTTAGAGCACTTTGAGGCCAAGGATACTTCATCAGAAAGGAAAAAGTGGGGTTCATCAACATATTATGGATAGCTAAAGGGTAGCAATGAGAGAAAGTAGTGTTGAACAAGTTGAATAAATGAGAGGGGGCATGAATAAGTTATTACCACATAAATTATAAAAAAAAATCTCTTTCGGTAAACTTATAAACAACAACAATAACAACGTTTGATCTATCGGTTAAGCACATTAAACATCTACAAAAAATGTAAAACTTGAAAACATAGGAACACTGACACAGAGAACACCAAAATTTACATGGCAACCCAAATTGGTAAACACGAAAGAGAAGCTAACTCTCATGAAATAAACATTTGTTAGGGTGACACTGGTTAAGGTGATTTTTACAAAGGCTCATTGCCAGTTCTTCTTACTACAAGTTGGTTCACTTCCTGTCAGGCTAACTACCCATATATATGAAAAATAGGCTCACTACAAGAGAATATGAAAAGAGATTGAATCCACCAATGAGATCAACACACTTCTATCCATGCACACAAACAAAATATATATTTTGTAAACAGATTCACAATCACTTCGCATATCACCAATATGCAAGCCACATGAGAAACTGAACTCCTCGCTCTTCTTATACAACTCGATGGCATCAAACCTATCAGCCAAACAAATTGAAATAGGTCACACCAAGACATTCCCAAAGTGGTAAGGAATGATACATGGACCACCTTGAATGATACTACATGCCCCACACATGCCAAAATGCAATACCCTAGTCAAAGAACTTGGTTCCAACCAATAAGATGAACACATTGCAAGATGGTCGTTGAGACCAAAACAAAAACAAAAAAAAAACACCCCAAACAGGATCGACCCCAAAAAATTGACCCACCAGATGTTACACACAAAGAAAAACCACCATTGAAAATGAAAAAAAATGAAGCACATATTTTTGTGAATACTTCTACTGACACATGTAGGCTATTTGTACACTCCAACTGATACACCAAGACTACTAGTCACATAAACCGATATAACCCAAGGATAGGAACACACATAGGATATGTTAACATCAATGATTACCATTAATGAAAATACCATTATAGCATCAACGTCACATTCTAACTTTTGGCTCAACTAAATCCAATAAGGTATTTCAAGAGGTATCCTTAATAGGTTTATTCCTCAAAAAAAGACATAGCACAACAAAAAAAACCAACACATACCTAAAGCTACACTTGCCCCAAATATTTTTCATGTTAAGGTCAACTAGCTACATAAGGAATCTTATAAAGTTAAGTTAACACCTTATATATGCACCAAGAATTAATAGTGACATTTTAATCCCTTCATATAATTTGATTTTACAATATATACATATAAGTAAGGGAACAACATGTTATATATGATTTTCTAAAGTTTTAATGATCAAGGTATGTTTACAATTTGTCCCTAGCTAATAGCACTGAATCAATGAACAACATGCATATTCTAATTTAATCCTACTTTATACATATAGCTAACGTGATGAAAGATGATTTTTTCATCACCAATGTGGACTAGTTCTTGGTCTATTTAGAAAGAAACTCATTAATATCAAAGAGGAATGGATCATATCTAACAAAGCATTAACTGAACTAGATATGCATTTGTATGAAAATTAAAGATTACATTAAATATAATGTGCATACTTAAAAATTCATTTTAAAACTATAAAACTATAATAGCCCATATGCAATAGATGATGAGAATCACAAAGAATTTGTAATGAATTAAATATCATCACACATATGCCAAACCTCTATTACAATCTATGATCAATGAATTTGATTAAAGGAGATAACATAACTACAATTAAAATATTCCTTTGATTCACTGTAAATTGGTATGGAAACATATCATTACAAAATATATGCAATATTAAAACCTTTGTATATCATTCAAGATACGTTCATTTATTTGTAGCTCATAGTTTCAATGTTTGGTGCCCTAGAATAGTTAACAAACCTTTGCAACCAAACCTTTGCAACCTATGGCCAACCCTTTCGATGAATATTGAATTAGTATTTATAGTTTTACATTTTTAGAATCTTAGTACTCATAGGAACTTCATAATGGTATGAAATTTATGGACCTAGCATGTAGAAATAATACAAAAATTATGGTTTTTGAGTGTGGAAAGTGTCTAAGTTTGTGGAATATTTAAAATGAATTTTATAGATCCATTAGATTTATTTTGGGTAGCTAGGAACCTATAACATAAAAGAGAGATGGGGTAGGGGACCATTTAGTTTAAATGACTAAACTAGTGAACTTAGGCCCTATCTTATTTATTATATTGGAAGAAAGATGACTTACTAGGATCAAAAAGGTTTAATTTTTGTTTGGGTTCAATGATCCTTCAGTATGATTGTGGCTAATTATACAAGTGTGATTGATAAATACAAGATTTAGGGCTAGAAAGGAAGAAATGATGGTTTCTTGAGTGTGCAGAATGATGGTTTCTTGGGTGTCTAGAAGTTGTAACTAAATTGAAAATTCAAATTGATGTTGTTTGGGAGGGACTATATCAACTAGGTAAGCCTATTCTTGGGACTAGGTTGACTTGTTTCATGTACTTTCTAACAATTTTAGTTGCAGAAAATAGCTCATGTCTCGTACTTTCCAGATCTTATCCTAAAATTGGCACCACCTATTCATGTACATAGAAAATAGAAATATTTGGTAGCGAATTATTTGCGTCAGTCAAAACATAGTTGAGGAATCAATCTTGAAATTTAAATTAAATATGCTTGAATGGAAAGCATGTTGATAGATATTAGAAGATAGATTTGAAAATTTAATTCTTATACCTTCATAAACGGACTTGGTATTGTAATTTATATGAAGATTATTGAAGCAATATTGAATGTAGTGGTTGGATCTTAAATTATTGAGAAGAATCAAGGATGCCTTTCATAAATTCCTAGATCTATAAATACTCCTCAAATCTCCAATATTATTATGCTTTATGTTTATTTCCTTGAAAAGGAATCAATTCACATTGATGTTCATGTAGTTGGAGAGGGATATTATTACATGATTGAGGTCTCCTCTTCTTGGCCTTTAATGAGGGAGAGAATATTTTGATAACAGAGAATATCACAATGAAAAGATACCTTGAATGCTTAAAATATACCTTAGAATGCTCTAGATGCAAAATTTTATGAGAGAGCTTGATATGATGTCTTGTTATATCCAAATTAGAAAAGGTAGGTTGATTATATAATCCTCATACTCAAAAGTCAAAGAGGGTCAATGGGAATTTTTCCACTTAACCATTAAGACTAATTCCCAATTCAAAGTTTGGAGCAATCATCAGGGAATAGGCCATTTGGATCAACCTTTTCTAGGGACTTTATTGAATTGGTTGACCTATTCCCCTCAAAAATATTATAAATTTAGTCTAGGGGTCCTAATTGCAGAGAATATACTAGAATGGAAAGAGGAATAGAGGCTAGATCAATCATAAAAAATATGGATGCACAAGGACACTAAAATAGGGCCTAATTGAGCATTTAATTGTAGGTGAGTATAATTTGTGATGTTACATTCAACCCCCACTTAGAGTGAGTATGAGATTACCACATGCTCATAGTAAAGTAGATCAAAGAATTGAAACAAATTATGAAGTCAAGGAGACAAGAAGGCATCAAGACCCCAAGTGACTTAGCTCCTCATCAAATCCAAAACCAAGATAAAAAGAAGAAACACTCAAAAAAATGGGAAAGGAGACATGACCCAACTAGCCTAGTAAGTTTTGTCTTCCTATGGGCTATTTAAAAGAGAGACATGAATTTCAAAAGGAGGATCATACCTAAGGAAACATTGTCTCTAAGAGAATCCACTAAGTAATACAAAAGGGAAAAAATTAATATGATGCACAAGGGCATAAAATATGTAATGAATATATTGTTAAATAATTTAAAAATATTGAATTTGGTTGTGTAGTGTTTGCAAAATGTGTAACACGGAGCGGAGTGTATTCCCCTATGTTAAAGATATTGCAAATACTTTAATGAGAGTAATAGCTTTAATGGAGCATACATGCTTGCAAAATATGTTTCCACTATGATATGCCCCTAAGAAATGACAAACCAAGGAAAATGAAGTACATAAAAAAGAGAGCACAAAGTGATCTACTAACTCTAGGGTTAATATGATAATCTGATAAGTCACACATATCAAGAACTATTTCAAATAAAATGACATCATCCCCCAAAAGTAGTAGAACTACAAGCATAGTGGAAGAATATCACATAATAGACATGAACAAAATGGTCTTTTTGGGTCAACATTATGGAGACCAAAAATAATAGATGATTGCTAGTATTTTGCATCATCCCCAATCAAACAACACAAAGACACATTTATGGCAAAAGAACATGAACAATATAATATGTATACAACATATATAATAATTGAGATACAAATAGAGGAATGTCATGACAGGTCGATTCCTTTATCACCTTGTGCCAACAAAGCAACATGGGTCATCTAAAGATATCGAAACAAAACATACAACAAGAAACACATCATGGGAGAAGCACATTAAAAACAAGGAAAAACATAAAATAATTCAATGTACAAGAGGATCTAGTCAAGTATATTTCTTTCCCCTCCATTTTGGTCCTTATTCTTTATGGAAGGTGGGAAACACACACAATGCACAATTTTGAGTAGCAAGTTCCAAACAAGGATCACACTCTAATGATGAGTCACTTTATTTTCCACTAGGAGATAGGGATAACATTTGTGAAAATCTAGAAAATAATTCATGATTGATCTCAATAATCTCATACATATCACCAGAATTGTTATCAATAACATCATTTAAAGTTATCATCATCATCCAAATTAATTACAATAGGATCTTTGATACAAATAGGAAAAAAAATCATGCTTATTCAATTTGTTTTTCTTTAGATTAACTTCATCCCTTGGTTTATGCATAGGTTGGTCAAAGGGAATCAAGGAATTAGAATATGTCTTAGGGGAAAAACTATTATAGGAATACAACTCATGAGCCCTAATACAATGTTTATGGTGACTGTCATGAGCATAGCGGTTGCGTTTAGTTTTACTTAAAATTTGGGTTGGTTTAAGATGAATCAATATCGATTATTTTTATCCCTTAGGAGGAAGAGTGAAATGAACAACATTATGTTGAGAGATAGAAGATTTATAACATTTGTAAGATATAGGAGGTGGGACTAAAGCGTAAATAAGAAGAATGGAAATTATAGGAAGGGGTTCAGGTCTGGGAGAAAGAGATGGGACACCCTTGGGATTTTTTAGTTCATAAATATTTTGGATTGTTTTTGGTAGGATAAGAAGATTTTGTGTTGGTGAGGTTGTAATAGTTGAGGCATTCTATGCCTAAATAATTCAAGGTTAAAGTTACCATGTCTCACTAAAGTCTGGTAGAGACTATAATTAATTATTAGAATTTCCCCATTATGGGGAATTTTTAAATACTTATGGATATGAGAGAAAATAAATTTCATGGAAATGATCCAAGAGAGTCAAAGTCTCACTTGGAGTTGGTCAAAATTTAGGATGAAAACAAAAATGGCATCTAAGGATTTATTACCAAGTTCAATGGGAAAGGTAATGAAACCATTGGTAGGATAAGTAAAACCATTGAAAGTATTAATCATCACATCTGATTTTTCATAGGAGTCTTGATGAAAGTGTTGTTGGAAAGAGAAAATGATAGATGAATTATGTGTTGTCATTGATGGTGACTGTACATGATTCACTTACCCACTTGTCATATTTTGGTGATACCGAAGCTCAAATTGGAAAATCAGCTAAGTATGGTAGAGCAAAGACAATGAATAGGGATAAAAAATAGATTGCTATGGTTAGAAGAGTTAGATTTTTGAGTTGTGCAATTAGAGGAAGAATTAAATGTTATATAGTATCATATCCTATGATGAGACCTTTTGATTCTATGATTTGGTCAAGTTATTATAATCTGAGTATCAGTTTAGTAATGGAAAATGATGAACACAAAATATTAACTATTGGATCGATCAACATTCCTAACAGATCGATTATTTGATTGGTTTGATAGTCTGAATTGGTGGTGCTGACATAGTAGAAGGTACTCATAATGTGTTTGGTGGTTAGCATAAAAATCTAATTTTTAATTATCCAATGTATCACACGTTACACTATATGTTCTTGAGGTCGACCAATTTTGATATTACTTTTGATATTGGGTATATATGATTAAGATATTGAGTTATTTTGGATATGACAATGACAATGAACTATTGGAATGATAAGAAGACATTATGTATGAGAAAAGAAATTTATTGTAGAGGTTAGGTTTATTATTATTATTGTGTTGACTTACATGGAACTGTATAGGACAAGTTGATGCTATTTTTAGTTCACTATTTTGGATTGTAGTCCCTTTTATAAAGTAGTGAGCTATATCAGGGTTGTAGCCCTTTTTGTAATCTAAGAAGTGATCTCTAGGAAAGTGTGCCTGAATGCAAGTACATTCCCTTTTGTAACTCAAAATTTAACATGGTTATTACTTCTATAGAGTAATCTTCGTGGGTATCATCCCCACCATGGTTTTTCCCCTAATAGAGTTTCCAAGAAAAAATCAAGGTGTCACTATGTTGTGTATTATTTTTTTATGCTTATATTGCTTACCTGTAGTTGTATTTGGTTTATGGTTGTGAAAACATATTAAATAAGGTTAAAAGTTTAGAACATTGATTCATCTCCCCCTCTCATTGTTCCTCAAACCTAACAAGTGTCTCATGTAAAGATTCCTTAGTTATAATATTCACCATGTAAGTAGGGTCAATAAGCACTCCAAGAGAGGGAATAACATTAATATTCACAATAATGTAAAGGAGACCATCGGGTGTCTTAAAAGTCTCCTTGGGATCAAATGTAATATAAGGTTCAAGTTTTTGCTTAGTTTTAGGCTCGAATTCATAGTAGTGGGTTTGTGATACTCAAAAATATTGGTTGAAGAGGAAGGTAAGGAATGTGTAGGCTCAATTGTGTTGGTAGAATGAGAAGGTAAAGGGTCGGTATAGATTTGCAAGTTTTTATTGGAAGAGGAAATGAATTTATTTCCTTGATCATTAACACCCTTAAAAATTATGGGATAGGATTCAATAAGGTCTTGGATGATGGTCATCAAACATGAACACTTCTTATTATCATGGCTAGGTTGAAAATGGTATTGGGAAAAGGATTTAGGATAATAGGATTTAGGAAAACGTTTGGATATATCAATTGGTTTTATAGGAGGAAGTGTCAAAATATTAGCATTAATCAATTTCAACATCACATTATGAAAATATTTAGAAAGAGGTGTAAAATTACAAGATAGTCTAAAAAAAATGAAAAAGGAGCCACAACTTTAGTTACAGTTGTGGTGCAGGAGCACCCACAATAAATGATGATTCATCAAAGTCCTAGGAACATCTAGATTAGGTTAGATCAATCATTTAGGCATCTAGACCAAATTGTAAGACCTAGTTCTAGGATTGGCACAAGTATAAGCCCTTGGTCAACTACAGTCAAAGATGGTCAAAGGGCCTAAAATCTTAGGATTTTGTTATTTTTATGTTTTAATGGTTTGGATCCATGTTGGATCATTAGATTTAGGTATGGACGAATCTTGGTCACCTAGAATAGCAAAAGTGCTAAAAAGTTGTAAAAGTTGCTTTGCAACTTTGACAACTTTTGCCAAAAGTTGTAAAACAACCCCCCAATAGTCATATAGTTTGAAATTCAGTTGTAACCAATGGGGGAGGCCTTCAGAATCCCTATCAGGTGGGTGGAAGGCAAGGACATGTAATTGGGCAATTTGAATCAATAAAAACATAACCATTTCTCTGCAAATCTTGAGGACAACTAGAGTGTACGGACTGGTACAGATAGGAGGGCATGAATCTTTGAAGACAAAAGTTTTCTCTTTGAATTTTCTTTCATATTCAATTAATTTCAAATTTTGATCGATCCTAGTTTGTGAGTTATTAAGGTTTTTGACTAACTACCTGGATTGAAGGCCTAAAACCAAGGTTTTCAATAGGGCTTGAGTGTTTTGACGGATTCCACCATGGGAATCTGATGCCTCTTGGTGGAATTCAAGTTTTATGTATGTAATTTCATATTATGTAGGTTAGGAGTGGATATTTGTAGGGAAGTGAATTTACCATGATGCCCTAGGTGTACATCTCTATGTGTGCACCTACAAGCAACTTAGTACAGTCAGCATAATTCTCTGTTGGGGATTCAAAAAGACCTAAAAATTTGGATTTATAGTCCTTGTATATACCCTCACATGTTCCCATAATTGGGTTGGGCATTGGTTTAGAGGAAAGAGCACTTGTAGTGCAATTGTAGACCTAATTAGGCCTATTAGCCCTGCCTTGATTAGGTGTTTCCTTATTCTCCATTTGGTTTCACATCTTGGTGCTTGGATATGATCCCCTAAAGCCCAAAAAGGGTATCTTAATCTCCAACTTGTTCAATGATTTGTATGGAATTATTTTGGTCTATGATAAAAAAACTCTCCTACGAAGGGCTACAAGCCTAGTCTTGAATTTGTGAAGCAACTAGGTTGTATGGGTTGCCTTTAAGTGAAAGAACCATTGGAACTATTTGAATTGGACCTAAATAGGCTATATCCATGAGTATAGGCCACCCCTAGTCCTATTAGTCATTTTGTGGGGATAATTTCTAAATTGACTCAATAGTGCTTCATAACCAATCTTGGTTATTGGTGTTTGGGACTTGGTAGAACCTAGTGATTAGGTTTCTCTTGAGGTTTTAAGGTTGTGATAGCCTTAACCCTTGTCCTTGCTACACTTTTGATAGGTGTAGGGAACTTCACTCTATAATTTGGGTGCATAAGAGTTCAATCCCTTAACCATCATTCATTGTTTCAAGCTTCCTGCTGCCCACTTTGCATCAAGTTGTCACTTGCGCATCAATATTATTTGATGATTTTTTGATCTTGATGAAACCTTTAGAATTTTGAAACTTTTGAAATGAATGCAAGGAACATCACTCTTATCAACCAGAGAAATTATATTGGAAGTCATAAATTGTCTCACTTGAAGTTGATAATTATGAAGCACTTCACACAATTGGGTAAAGGAAGTAAATTCAGAGAGAAATATCTTATATAGCATATTTTTGCAAATTAGATAAGAAAATACATTGAACATCAATATCAGGAACAAGATAATAAATTTGAGAATGCAAATATTTAAATCTACCAATAAAATTAGTCACTTTTTATTTAACACTTTTGTTTACAATGAATCAAATCAACAAAAGAAATCTTAGGGCCAATGCCATTCTTAAATTGTTAAATGAAGGCATTGGCAAGTTTTTTAAATGAGTCAATAGAATAAGGACACAAATAACAATATAACTGTACATCTTTATCTCTAAATTTTTAAGTAAATAATTTAGCCATGAGTTTATGATCATGAGAGTCACTACAAAATGTGTTAGTTGCCAAATCAACAGATTGTAAAGCTCTAAGATTATGCCAACTTCTATGATCAAACTCTACAATTGGTTTGGCTAACAAATGGGATTAACCAGGTGTGGTTATATTCCCCTGCATTTTAGGCCCTTCTATGCCTACGTGGGTGTACCTCTTTTTTATTTCAAGCAGATTAAATTCTCTAACTACGTATCTCTACCTCTACTTTCTCTATTTTAGAATGGTATAAATTTTTGGGATAGATTGATTTGACTGTTAAGTAGTTGCTTCTCCTTTACTACTAGTCTCCTACTCTCTTATTTACTTTTCTTCTACCACAAATTTTCACTCCTAACTCTTCTACTTTTATGACTCCTATAATTTATTTGTTTTGGTAAGTGTATTTTATGTGTTGAAGACTAGTGCCTTCTCCTTCCTTGAGTACAAATTCACCTTCTTTGAAGATCTTAATGTATAACTTTATAGGATAATTTTTAAACATCTACCTTGTAAAGGTCTTTCAACTATTTACCTATTAACACAAAATAAAATTTCTTATGTCATCAAAAACTTATCTACTTGAATTTAATTGGTCTCCTTGAGGTGACCAATTAGAAAATCCTTTATAAAGATCTTAAATCTCCAAATGATTTGACAATATCCTTTATATCAAAATCATTCTAACACAAGAAATTTCTCATAAAATATTTTAAACATCCAATTCCTTGAATTGAAAACTATAAAGAAATAAACTTTGAAAGAAAAATATTCTACACCACAAATTGCAGAGAAAAAATATTGATTCTATTATATTTCTTGATGATCAAAATATTACATATTGAGTTATTTATATAGGAATATTTGAAAAAGGGCATTCCCCTTCAAAGATTCTATTGTAACTATAACAAAATAGTTAACATAAAGACAAATGAGATTAAGTTGTAATGAGTTACAAATGAGCCTAAGTAATATGTTCAATGTATTCTTCATAGAGGCATGTATCAACATCATGGATGATGTTCCTCACAGTGGTCTTGATATTTATCATTTCCTCCATATGCTCGTGGGTTTCCTCTAATGTTGTTTTGTCATCTTTGGAAGCTTCCAAGGTATCATGCGGTATAATTTGACACTTTGTAGGTCATTCACCCTATTTTTTTAGTACTTGATAATCATTAGACAACAAGGGAAATCATATTATTGAGGTGCAATCAAATTCCTCACACTCTTATTTAATGTCCCTAAAGTAACCCTTGTGTTTTTATATCAAAGCTTCAACAAATGTAATGGCATAACCATCAGAGGGTTCTCTAGTGTGTATTTCTTGGAGTTTAGGGTCCATCATATCCCCTATCCTTTTGTGCTCTTGGAATGCACTAAGGTTATTAGAATAGGAAACCCAAAATTTATCAACCCACATTATCATATTGGTGAGCCTCTTCCATAGAAAATGTTTAAATTCTTTCATACCTGGAATTGCTCATTTGTGAAAGCAATTGTTGATTTTCCATTTTCAATTTCTCATATTTATCTCTTAATTGGGAGCTCTCTCCCTAAGTTATTAGAAACGCAGAGCCTTTAGGCATTCCATTGATGGTATCCCTCAAAGAAGTGTTTTCTAACATAAATTTATCATTCTTCAATTTGTATGTATCTCCCTATCTTATTAATTGTTGTATCTAAGCCTCATTGATCTTGGAAATATTTATGTCAAGGTCTATTATTGTTAATGGATCAATCTCCCCCACTTTTAGAGTCATCATATGTCCACATTACTTCTCAATATTAATAATATTTGGTGTTTTATGAGGTGGGTATTGTTGGCAAGTGGTCAGCACATACACACATATGCACATGTAGGAACATGCACATATATGGAATGTTATCATTTATGGAAACACTTATCAGTTTTATGATCACACATATTGGATATCATGAATATATTTGAATGTAGTTGATGAAGGAAAAATGCCTAAGTCCACAGATTGTTCCTGTAACCCAGCCTGAAAGAAAAGATCAATGAGCTTCACAAAAGCTGAATTAAGGCATGTAATCTTAGTGGCATGCTTGCAAGACACCAATGAATACATGTGTAAGGTCGCACGTGTTGACATTGTGGGATCAAAGAGATATATTTAGTTGATTGGATGTGAAGATAGTAAACAAAGCATAAGATGTTAGTGATCACTAAGGTTGACTTTGTGAAAAATTGGAAAGTTATTTTTGGATGCTATCTTGGATCTAAGGCCGACTAAGGTTATTAATGAAGTGTGCAATTGATAATATGATGGTTAGCTAGAGTAATGCCAACTAGCTCTTGTAAATATACCTCTAACAAGGTATAAGTATACAAACACTTTTGCATAAGTGTGCAAAGATGACAAGGATGATATAGATGTATGGGAACTATGAAGGCATCTAAGAGGTAGAGAAAAGATCAAGAGAAAGGAGAACAAGAGGTGTTCTTCAAGGAATACTTTGTTAACTCTTTGTATTCAAGACAATAGATTGGTTGTAAGTGTTGTTTCACCTATTGTACACCCCTAATAGGGTTTGGTTTCCTTTAACAGGGCTAGGACCTTTAACAGGGTCAATTCCTTAACATGGATCTCATTGTATACATCCCCATAATAGGCATATTCCTATATTGTAATAATTAGATCCTAATAGGGCTAGAACTCCTATTCAAGATTCAGAATGTAGAATTTAGTGGGTACCATCCCCACTAAGGTTTTTCCATTAACAGGGTTTCCACAAAAACAAATATGGTGTTATGAGTTCTTCTATGTTTATCTTTATTGCATGGTTATTTATTTTATGTTACATCTTTATATGTTGGTTGAAGAAGTTCAAGAAGATTGAGAATTCAATTAAATACTGTAATACTAATTCACCCCCCTCTCAGTGTTACCAAATCCTAACAATTGGTATCAAAGCATCAAGACCCTGAAAGAAAAGTTTAATAACTTTGAGGAGACCAAGATGGATTTGGAAAACTTGAAGAAGAAATATGAAATGGCCCTGGAAGATGTGGACATTACTAATGTAGATAGAGTGGATCTAAAGTACAAGCTAAGGAAGGCATATAACTTTATCAAGAATTTGAAGCAACAACTTGAACATGAGATAAAATTGAGAGATGATCTCATGGAAGAACAAAATGAGGAGCTTTCAGATCAAGATCAGATTGAGAAGCTAAGACATGAAAAGGATTCCTTGAAGGATGAAATGGAGGTCACAAAATTGAACCTGATGAAAGAACTTGATGCTAAAAAAGAAGAAAAAGAAAATTTGCAAAATGAACTATCAAACACCAAGGATAAATTGCAAACCTTGGAGAATGAACCAAATACATTAAAGACAAAATATGACAAGCTAGAAAGATACAGTATCACCATTACTAGCAAACTTGATCAGACCAAAATCCGCATAGAAAAACTTCATGAAAGAAGAAAGTAATTGGATGAGAAAATTGACATGAAGAATCATGTTGGAGACATGACAGGAGTAGGATTTAATGACAATCTAGATCAGAGGAAAGATAGAGATGTGGTGAATATTGATTCAAATAAGAAGTTAGACTCTGAGTTTGTGATAGCAGAACCTAAGATACCTCCTTGCAAGGACAATGACAAGGATTGCAGTCACAAAGATCAATCAAATAAACCAACTGAAAAAGGTATTCCTAAGCCCAAGTTTACTAGTTTTTGTTTTAATTTCTACTTTTATGGAAACAAGATAAGAGAATGTACAAAACCTGAGAGGTCTACTAGACCTACATATGATCACTTGAAAGATTTTCTCAAGAACCAAAAAGAGAAAAGCTTGAATGAGGCAAATATGGAAAAAGGTAAATGCAGTAAAAATGTAGAACATAGACAGCCCGAGGATAAGGAAACATGTAAATAAAATGATATAATGCAAGACAACATTTCTAATAATAGTAAGGATGAAGGTAACAAGACAATGGAAGAGGTTAATAAATCTATTACTAGACCTAGAAAGATTGTATGTTACAAATGCAATAACTTCGGTCATATTGCCAAGTATTGTAAGCTGCAGATTCATTACAGTCAATTGAAACCTAAGAAGAAGGTGTCATATTTTAAATGTAACAATGATGGACATTTTGTGAAGTATTGAAGATTTAGAGGACCAGTGAAGAAGCCTTTCAGACCATTCACAAAAGAAAATGAGAAAAATAAAGAAGATAGAGAGCTAGCAGAACTAAAAGGAAAATTCAAGGAGAAATGGGTCAAACAGAATGAGCTTGTGGAATTTGAAGTTAAGAAAGTTGAAGAACACAATGCGATCACTCACAAGAGTCCTAAGAGTCTTGTGGAATCATTACTAGGGTGCATTACCTCACTATATTTTTGATGGGAAATGTATGCCTTAAAGGGAGCATGACATATTAACACCAGTCAAATACAAAGCCCCTATATGGATTAGCTAAGTTGTGCGAGCTTGAAGACATCTTAGTTATTATTTTATGGGATCTTGGACAAGATTGCATTTGTTTTGAATATGTCTTTGAGAAAGTGTACTAGCTTGAGCTAGCACTAGTTCCTTGTAGGTTTATGGGTAGTTTTTGGGACTTGTAGTTATGGTAATAATGTAGTTAAATTAGTTAAATTATCAATAAGGGTAATAATGTAGTTAAATTACTTACCATTTACACTAAGAGCATTGAAGAGCTTGGAGCATTAGTTGAAGGTTAAGGCATTTTTCGTTGTGTTCACAAAACCCTCACATGGTCACATGAACTAGGTATTTGTGATTAACTCAAGAAATATTTGTCAATTGTAGCATCAAATCAATCAGTATGGATACACGTAAGGTTTTTAACATTCTTGAAAGGAATAAATATAAATTTAAGAGTCATCCCTTCAAATCTACTGAAGAGGATCAAGAGGGTGTATTTTTGTATACCCTGGTTGGTGTTCTTCATGTTGAAGACATTAGGGCATACATATATAACAAGATTGAGTTCATAGGAACCAAAAAGATATATGATGAAATGCTAGGGTTATACAATGTTGATAAAACCCTAAGCGAAGAATGTAGGAAATTTCATAGGTTACCAATAGTCAAATACATAGAGAGATTTGAATTTGATGAATTAGACTGGATCAAGATTGTGTTGAGTATGATTCATGATGAATTCATATGGATTGGTGGAACCCCAACCAAGATCATCAAAGAACTATTGCATGAGATCACTGGTTTAACTATGATAGGTAAAGTACCCACTGTAGAAAATAACATTAGGTTTGAAGTAGAGAAACTAACAAAAAGCAAGTGGAACAAGAGAGTCATGACTATAAATGACATCACAGAAGAAGATGTCAAACTTGTGGCAATGATGTTGGGATACATGTTTCAATACAACAATAGAGTAAACAGCGTATCAGCCAATTTTATTCACATGGCATATAAGATGGTAGTTGAAGATGAGGAATATGATTTATGTGAGGTCCTAAGATAACAACTAATGGAGAATTTGGCAGGGATAAAGAGAAACAGGACAACACATTTCAGATTCGGATCACTAATAATGTACATATTATTTCATGTTATGAGAAGACTCCCTAACATGTACCTATCGAGATAAAATAGATGTTCCATGCAAATGATCAATGACTACTACAAAAGAAGTGATGAGAAAAATAGGTATTTGAGGTTGCAAGAATGATGAAAATCTTCCAAAAATAAATGTATGAAAGGGAAAGGATCCTTTGGAGACTAGTGGATAAGTATAAGAATGACATATGTTTCATGGTGGAGATTGACAACACATGGTTTGAGACTATAGAACCTAGAACTTCATGGCCTACTCCTATGGGTTATGAAGTAGACTACACTATTCTAGAAATTCACATCCAACATGTTTTATAGTCCCCTAAAGACCCCAATGTTCCAAGATGGGGTACATATGAAGAAAAGCACACAACAATTAGGGAATAATTGTTAAAAGGGAGAAGGGAGAAGAAAGTTGAATCATTGGTTGACAAAATAGCAGGTCATCATGGCATATCCAAAGAAGAAATGAAAATAATCATGGCAAAAGTGGTAGAACTTGGGGAGAAATACAATATTCCCCCTCCTGAAACTAACATTGAAGGTCCTCAAGTAGTAGAGGTTGAGGAAGAAGAAGAAGAAAAAGAAAAAGATGACACTCCTACCCGTTAGAGTAATAAAGTGTTTGTTTATTATTACTAAGTCACTTATTATCTCTTTCTACTTAAGCTAAACTTTAGGTATATAATAATTAATTACTTTATTAATTATTATTGTGCAACCTAGGTTTTACCTTTTTAGGTTTTCAGATCTCCTTTTATAACGATTGATCTCTTTTATTTTCAGAACAAATTTTGATAACAAATTATTCATTATTGAATTGCAACTTTTTGTTTGCACATCAAGAATGATTTCTCCTCTCTTGTGGATCAATGTGTTTAGGAATCCATGGCTTCTTGCTTCTTCTCTCTCTTTCTATGATAGGTGTTTGCATGCAGGTGTTCTTGGGAGCAGTGGGTTGTTTACTCATCAACTCTAATATGGTATTAGAGCATATAGTGTTGAAATCAGGAAAATGAGATATCGTCAGAAAGCTGGTTCCAAGCTCTATGCAGATCTGGAGGTTTGAATTTTTTATTTTTCTTTTTTGATGGTGTTTTTTATTGTCAAAACCAGATGTTCAGTTTTGCACTCTAGGAGCTCTATCTTGTGCATCTAGAATCCGTTTTGGGAAAATGATATATCATTGGAAAGCTTGTTCTGTAAGCTTTCCAGTGTTATGAGTATTTTTTCTAGATTCTTCTCCAAGTACATTTTATTCAATTTTTTTCAGTTTTGGAATCTAGTGGATATCTTGGATGTTTCAAGTCCTAGGATCTCTTCCCTTTGAGGGATGGCTCATCTTAGGCTTTTCTTTTGTTTCAGTAGCCTTCACTCTTCTTTAAGCAGTGCATACTTCACTTTTGTAGCATTCTTTTATGCACATGCATTGAGATAAAGTGTCATTTTATTGCATGTATGAGATTTGCACATGTTTGTGCTCTATGTACTCACACTCCATTATAAAGTTCTAGGGGGTTTGATGTTTTCCTTTTTTTTCCATCTACTTTTGTCATGTGAGTGTTCCTCTAATGACATTAGCCTCAGGTATCTCTATATGTGTTTGTACTTTCTCTGCAGTTCATATTGGATGATCTTTTTAGTGTACCTGCTGTTACTCCCTTGTCAACATTATGAGGGGGTTTCTATTGTTTGTTCTACTGCTTCCTTGGCTCAATAGTGTGAGCTATGTATTCATTAATTGATTCTATATACTAGGTGGATGCAGTGAATGGGTACCTATGCATTCTGGTGAGATGGATCATTTACCATATGGACACTCTTTCTTTCCTATTTTTTGGACGCACTCTTCCAGCTTTGATTGATCAAATCTTCAAAGTTTTGGTGTTTTTATACCATCTGTATTTTCAAGATCAGGTGTCTTCCTTTTTTTGCCTCCTGATTCAAGTAGTGTCATTTGAGGGCACTCGTGCATATTACAATATTCTGTATTTTCAACTTTAGTTGTTTTCCTTTATTTTCCTCCTACTTCGAGTAGTGTCATTTGAGGGTACTCATGCAGATTACAGTCTTCTCTACCTGGTCATATTTTAGTGGAGGATCTTCAGATCATCAGTTACTTCTTGACAAAGTTTGCAGTTTCTTACTTAAGTGATGTTGTACATGTTCATCCGTGTTCCTATTTTTTGGAACATTCCTAGTTTTGGAGGCTTCTTCAGTCCTTCAGACTAGTCTTTGTCTCTTTTTGGAGTAGAGTTTTTCCCATGTGGTTTTCTCTATTTCTCCACTTTATAGAAACTCTCTTTTGTACTTGGGTACCTGATCAGGCCTTTTGTTTCCATGACCCATTTGCCTTCAGTAGTTCTTTCTAGGCTTTTAGCTTCTCCCAAAGTTTATCTTAAGGGGGGGTGTTAGAGTAATAAATTGTTTGTTTATTAATTAAATCATGTTTGATTTAATTAATAAGTCACTTATTATCTCTTTCTACTTAAGCTAAACTTTGGGCATATAATAATTAATTACATTATTAATTATTATTATGCAACCTAGGTTTTATCTTTTTAGTTTTTCAAATCTCCTTTTATAAGGATTGATCTCTTTTGTTTTCATAACAGATTATTCGTTATTGAATTGCAAATTTTGTTTTTGCACATCAAGAATGATTTCTCCTCTCTTGTGGATCAATGCATTCATGCCTCCGTAGCTTCTTTCTTCTTCTCTCTCTTTCTGTGACAAGTGTTTGCATGCAGGTGTTCTTGAGAGTTGTGGGTTGTTTACTCATCAACTCCAATACTAACCCTACTAGGAGAACTTTGTAGAGGCAAGCAACAAGAGAAACTACACAAGGCCAAACACCTCATAAAGCTAGACCTAAGGCCATGGCTAGTGGATTAGGAAAGAAGAGGAAAACATTGGATACCCCTCCATCTTCACATGGGAAGGACAAGTAGCAAAAGAATTCACAAGAACAAGAACAAAATAAGGAAGCTCAAAAGATGGATATAGAGAAAAGTGAGGAACAAGAAGAAGAAAAGGACATAAAAATTCAAGAGGCAAATCTAAGGGTACTTGAAGTGGATAGGAAGAAGGAAAAAGAAGTTGAATAGAAGAAAGGTCAAGAAACACAAAGAAATTTGTTTAATCCCTACTTAAAAGTTTGATAAAAGAGAGCAGTAAATGATGGTAAGCTTAATTCTATTGAGAAAGAAAAGAGACCTTGATGAGGACATCAAGATGAGACAAGATATTCTTCTACAAAATATGCCAACTATGATAGGGAGTGAGAAGGGAGATTGACTTTAGAAGCTAAGGCCAAAGCTAAGAACTAAAACTAGAATCATCAAGTTCATGGCCCAAGAATATGAAGAGGTTGAAGAGGAAACTCATGACAAGGTTGGAAAACTACTCCTATAGGAGCAACCTGATTTGGAAAGTCTACAAGGACTCCAACCTCAGTAATAATTCCACATAGCCTACAATTTCCAATATTGTAGAAAAGGCTGAAGTTCCAAAGGAGAAAGAGGTAGTTGATACTACCTTACCGGATTTCTACATTGACAATGTTGGGATTTCACTAGATACAAAGAAAGATGCATATGATACATTTTAGATAAGTGAAACCTTGACCAACAAAGGTGAAATAGTTTTTGAATCTTGATCTTCCCAAGATTGCTCAAGAAGATTCGGCTAAGAAAGAGTGTCACAAGGAGAAAACACCTGAAAAGGAACAAGTACCAAAAGAAAAAGGTGAAGAAAAAGAAGCAGAAAAGGAGAAGGGATGTGAAAAGGAAGAGGAAAAACCAAAAGGATTGCCTATCACTCCTTTTGCTACACCTAGTTTTTTGGAAAGTGGATCTCAATAAATTTTAACTAACTTAGAGGACATGGATGTCATAGATCTCATGTAGTGGTCGGTACTTGCTTTTGCCAAAGCCAAGGAGAAATCAGAGAAAAAGACTGAAAAGACAATCCACCGGGAAACACAAGTATTGAGTAAGCTTTTGACTAAACCTCCTATACATATTGAAGATCCTATAAGTATTCCAGACAATGTTCTAAGTATAGTAGAACAAAATCTTGATATATTAGAAGAAGCAATGAGAATAAAAGTAGTAGATGATTTCAAAAGGCTAAAGATGAAAGATAATCTTGGTGGGATAAAGAGTGATTTTAATACATTGATTTCCATTGAAAGAGAAATCAAATCTTATCTTAAGGATGGACAAGACCTATACAAACTCTACATGACTTCGCGCAAGCATGTAAAGAGTACATCATAAATTATAGCTCAAGATGAAGAGGTTTTGGTAAAACTCTCTAAGGATTTTGAAAATAAGAAAATACTGGACATAAATGAGGAAACAAATAGGATCATGGATAAAATCCATACCCTACAGTTGGAAAATGATAGAGTTCAAAAAAATTCTCTAAATTAAGAAGATTTTTTACTCCAAAGATCAATGTCTTTGAAAGTACTCATGAGGACCTTTAGCTTGGTCTCAAAAAATTTAGGGACTAGTACCTATTGATGTAGAAGAAGTAGACAAGGCCACATTTGGTCTCAATGGACTGATTCAGGTCACAAAAGCAATCAAGGCAGCTTGGGATGTAGACATGCACATCATGAAGACCAATTATAGAGACATACTACAAAAAGTTCAACTATTACCTTGTACACCTTCAATTTTGTTGTTTTGGCAGTTACTTCAGATATTTTTGGCACCCTTTTCCATTGATGTCAAATGGGGAGAGATAGAAGAAAAAATGTAATGAGAAAAAGGAGAACAAGTATGTAAAATGAAAATAAAGAAAACACAAATAAAAGAAAAAATTTCTCTATAGGCCATGTGTCAAATTTTTATGTGTTGCATTTCTGTCAATATATTTCCTTTTACATTTTTGTCTTGATGTTGCACTTAGTCATATTTTCACTAAGTGTTGCCATCAATGCCAAAGGGGGATATTGTTGGCAAGTGGTTAGCACATATACACATGTAGGCACATGCATATATATGGAATGTTTTCATTTATGGAAACACTTATCAGTTTTATGATCACACATATTGGATATCATGAATATATTTGAATGTAGTTGATGAAGGAAAAATGCCTAAGTCCACAGATTATTCCTGTAACCTAGTCTAATAGAAAAGATTAGTGAGCTTCACATAAGTCGCATTAAGGCATGTGATCTTAGTGGCATGCTTGCAGGTTACCAATGAATACATGTGTAAGGTCGCACGTGTTAATATTGCGAGATCAAAGAGATATATTTAGTTGATTGGATCCGAAGACAGTAAACAAAGCATAACATTTTAGCGATCACTAAGGCCAACTTTGTGAACGATTGGAAATTTATTTTTGGATGCTCTCTTGGATCTAAGGCCAACTAAGGATATTAATGAAGTGTGCAATTACACATTAAATAATATGATGTTTAGCTAGAGTAATACCGACTAGCTCTTGTAATTATACCTCTAACAAGGTATAAGTATACATACACTTTTGCATAAGTGTGTGAAGATGAAAAGGATGATACAAATGGATGAGAACTTTGAAGGCATCTAAGAGGCAAAGAAGAGATCAAGAGAAAGGATAACAAGAGGTGTTCTTCAAGGAATACTTTGTTAACTCGTTATATTCAGGATAATAGATTGGTTATAAGTGTTGTTGCACCTATTGTACACCTGTAATAGGGTTTGGTTGCCTTTACCAAGGCTAGGACCTTTAACAAGGTTGAGTCCTTAACAGAGATCTCATTGTATACATCCCCTAACAAGGATCTACCGATATTATAATAATCATCTCTTAATAGGTCTAGAGCTCCTAACAGGGTTTCAAGATTCATTGTGCAGAATTTAGTGGGTACCATCCCCACTGGGGTTTTCCCCTTAACAAGGTTTTTTTCAAAAATAAATATGGTGTTATGAGTTCTTCTATGTTTTTCTTTACTGCATGGTTAGTTATTTTATGTTACATCTTTATATGTTGGTTGAAGAAGTTCAAGAAGATTGAGAATTTAGTTAAATACTGTAACACTGATTGACCCCCCCCTCCTCTCAGTGTTACCAAATCCTAATAGGTATAATTCCTATATCAACAATGAACTATCATTTGGGTTATACTTTGATCCAAAATATATATCATGTACTCCCTTCATGTTCAATTTATGTTGTTTATCATTACATGGATAAAACTATCAAATACCAGGGAAGAAATTAAATCCCGCCCAGGGAATATGATAACACCTACCTCCTATAATATATGTCTTCCCCTTTTTGGAGTCATAATAATCATCTCATGATCAATATCAAATTTAAGTTTATTCATCAATTATTCTTCATTAGTAGATGTAACATCAGAAACTACGCTTCTCAACATCTTGCCTTTGCATTTGTACAAGAAATATTTAAATTCAAGACACCTATTGAATTGATCATCAGAAAATAAAATTATTACAGGCCAATTGCCTCACATCCTCATCAACACTTGAGGACTCACCTACCCCCTCCTCTCTATTTATTGGAACTTGATATTCCTCATCTTTTTTTTGAGATCTATTTGATTTGGCTTTGGTGAGGACCTTGTTCATCACTTGGCTCATCTTCTTTACTGAACTCTTCTCCTAGAGAAGAAAGAAATTAGGCTTATTGTATCTCTTTCATCCTTTTTTCTGCCTCTTTTTTGTATTCATCTATATCCCTATCTACCTCTTTTTATCCTACCATTTTATCTAGGATGAGGTTGTATTCTTTAGTGGTAGTCATAGTAAAATCTCCAAATACTAAGGTACCATGCATAAAATATTTCTTTTGGTATGCACCAAGATTCATGACACTAGAGTAATCCAATTGTCTTATAATCTCTAGATAAGCCACTCTATCTAGCATAGTCTTAAGAAGTAAGAATGGGGTACCTTCAAATCCGTACACCCTAATAATTCTACAATTTTTAAAGGCATACCAACCACCCCAATTGTGATCTATCTTCAATGATTAATCAATAATCTTTAGATCTCAAGAATTTATTAATTCTTGGGGACAAAGACTAATGACATGGATGATTGAAGAACTTATATAATATTTTGACAAAGTACTCCTTAAAGAACACATAATTTGATTTAGTAAATATTCTATCCCAAATTGGTGTCCACAATTATATTGGTTTTTCCTGACCATTTTTATCCATGTGCATAACTTTTAATTATTCTAGCCACATACTGATATCCTGCCCAATATATAGTATCAACTGCATAAGAGGTGAATAGTGTTTGAAATAGATCTGAGAGGGATCACTATGGATGCTCTTCAATAATTGATTAATCTCTTGAGAAATTTAAGAATCATAACCAAATGACCTAGCCTCATGGATTTTAACATCAACCACAACCACCATGGGAACTATTAACATGAATTCAAGAGCATGAGTGCCTAACACCTGTGTATGCACCCTAAAATGGTTGCCTAGACTTTGGGCCCCATTTATTCAATTTGTCAAATATCAATTTCCTGAATCAATGCTTTGCAATTTTCAAATCAATTCCTTGATCAAATCTCAATTAAATCAATAATTCAAATATTTCTAAGGTTTGATCATTTCATCAATAATTTTATTTAATTAAAAGAAATATTCTCTTTTAAATAAATAAAATAGGCTTATTTAATTAAAAGAAATATCTTAAATAAAATAATCTTATTTAATTAAAACTCCTTTTAATTGAATGATTTTATCTTATTTAATTAAATATTCCTCTTTTTATTAAATAAACTTATCTTATTTATTTAAAAGATAATTCCTCTTTTAAATAAATAAAATCCCCACTTAAAGCAAAATCTGTGATGGAAAAAGGGAAACAAATAATTAAAAATAAATAAAATCCCTTTTCTCTACACACTTTCTAAAAAATGAGCTTTATTTCTTCTTTTTGGATTTATCCCACATTGCTCTTGAGGATGCATTCTCTTCCACATTTTCCTATATAAGGAGCCCTCTCCTTCTCATTTCAGATCCAAGAATTTTCATGTTATTGTTATACTGCAGGTTTGGAGAGCAATCTTGGAAGAAGCTTGTTGAGCACATTTGGAGCTTGGATATTTGAGACTTCTTTCTTCTTGTCTTCTTCTCTCATGCCTTATGGCAATCCATAGTTTAGATTAATATTGCATTCACATAATAGTTTAAATTCATGTTTCCTTTCATAGATTAACATTGTATAAGCATTCATTTCAATAGAATAGTTTATTTCTTGCATTGTTATCATCTAGACTAGTTTCATTTGCATGCAATAACTTCATGATCATGGAGATTAGCATGCTTGCTATTCATCTTTGAATCTCTCGTTTCTTGGTGTACTTGTATGGGCATAACTAAGTCAATCTGAGGGCCTAATATACAAACCCCTGCACTCCACGAATAGAGAGCTGTGAATCCTTTTTTGAGACCTCATTCTTGAGTGTTCTTGAATGTAATGATTCACAGAAGTGTGACTACTTTCTAGCACACATTTTTGGCGCCCATCGTGGGGCAGAAAAGATTAATTTCTGACCTCATTCTTGATTGGTTTTTCAGTTTTAGTGTTGGTTCCAGGCCTTGTACAGCCATGTACAGACTAGAAACCATATAATATAGTAATGGATGGATATAATGATGAATCATCTTTCTCATGCTTTTGGTTTGGTTCATTTTTATAAAGAAATGAATAAGTTATGATCATTTTGGTGAAAGTGGGTATTTGCAGATTTGAGATTCTCTGAATACAGTCAGATTAAAACATCTAGTACAGATAAAGTATGAAGAATCAGGACCTATAATAATATTCATTAGAAAGATAAATTAATTAGCTTTCATTTCCTTTTGGTTTGAGTCATTTTTATTTATATTTGTGAAAGTTACGGGCATTTGAGTGAAAACTGGTTTTTAACAATCTGCATTAGAGTTGCAGGCAATGATTTTCTCTTAGAAAATAATTTATGAATGGAAAAAATAAGTGGCTTACATATTTGGAAACTAGATTCAATAATAGTTGTTTTGAAATTGGTTTGGTTTCATTTGGATTCTTTTTGAGAAAGATATGTGATTCTCTAGACAGGGTTTGGTGTTTTAAATCTGATTTATGACAGAAAAATTTCAGTTTGAAAAGGTTATTGGTTGAGGAACCATATGGGATCATAAGACCTTATAATTTTGGGAAATGGTAGTTCTTGATGTTGGCTAAAAACTTCATTCTTTCCAGAAATTTTAATATTGTGATTTTATAGGTCAAATAAATCAATCTTTAAAGACTGTCTTGAAGACAACAATGTTAAATCAAACTCCTAACAATTGATTTTCACATCTAACCATCTTAGGGTTTTTTTTTTCGGATGTGTGCTAAATGCTGGAGTGTAGATCTTTGGACCTAAGGTGCGTTCTTAAAATCTCTATAACACTTGGTTTGGGCATAAAATCAATCTCTCGTGTGTTTGGCTTGAGTGTTACATGCTTTCATAGAACACATTTTTTATGCTCTTAATGGGAAATGAATGAACATAGATTTGTTTTTATACAAGTTTGTGTTTAAGTGAATGCTTGTGTTTAAACATTAAGTAATTCTTGGTTTCAAATATCAAAACATCTCATTGAGTAATCTAGGGCATGGATTCATTCCTAGTTTACATGAAGAGTTAAATGCACCACTTTGTGGACTCACTTCATGTTTACTTGGAAAGTTAAATATTTCATGATTCAAACCCTCTTGCACTTATGAGTAGTATTGATTAGCAGTTTTAGATTACTTGTGATTGATCTAGATTGATATCTTGGGTTATTGGACTCGCTAATCCACTGGCCCCTTGTTTTCGCCCTGTGGTTGCAATCTCAGCGCCACATTAAAGGGGAGGGGTCTATAGGAAAGAAGCGTTAATTGTTCCACTAGGAAACCCTTTTGTGCTTTTTGGAACTCACTTATTTTCTAGGTTGTGGACTCATTTGTAGCTTATGTGGGGTGTTAAGTGTTCCACCTTGTGGACTCACCTCATATTTTCTTTAAGTGTTAAGTGGTCCACCTTTAGTGCTTTTCAATACTTTTTGATAGAGAATTACTTACTTTTCATTTTTTTAGAAGGCCTGCTTGGGGATTTCATCACCTTAAGGGATGACCTTAACTCCTGTGTTCCGGCAGAGTCTAAATATCAGGAGGTGAATCCAAAGACACCTCTCTTGGGAATGAGTTAGATTTCACTCTTGGCTAAGCCTCAAAGAATTTTATACCTTTGAGAAGTGAAGGAGGAGATTTGGGTTACCGTCTCCCCCTGACTGTGTGATTTTTGATTCTTCTCATCTACGGATTTGTGCCTCATGTACCTTGCGTATATCGAGGATGCCTTTTAGAAAAGCCATGTATATCCTTCTAGACAGCTTGCTAAGATGTTGTTGTGTTCTAAGTGCCTGCTAAAACATTCTCAAAAACATACACAAGTAGCATCTTTAAGGAGTAGCATACTAAGTCACTATTCTTGTTCATGTGCAAGGTTGTTTTGCCCCTTGCTCATTGTTTGAAGACAATTGCTTGCTTGAACTCCTTGATTTCTGTCCTGTGTGCCTGATATATGCTAAAAATTTGTTAATCTGCTGAGTTAATCTTTGAAAATGAACAAGACACTAAGTTCCTGAGTTGAAACACCAACTTTTTACAAGCTTGCTCGATCTTCTACCCTACCATTAGAGACTTGTCTTGACTTTAATTCTCTGGTTTTTGTCCTCTAGGGATAGCATCATTTGGTTTACAAATTCACCTTAGAAATAATTATCAAGTTGAAAGAAAATTCTTGGTGAGAGTTTATCTCTAGAATTGTTAGCCACATTCTTGGAGAATTTTAGTACTCTTTTTGTCCAAACCATTTCCATCAAATTCAATTTCAATTATATTTTGGCCTAGTCCAACCTCCTGATTCAAAAGTGCAAAGGTAGTCACCCTTTGATTTGAAGCACCTCTTTGATAGTGTTGGTAACGCCTTTTGCAATTTCTATCTTACCATCTCCCTTTGGACATTAGAGAACTTTGATTATCCTAGTTTGGTGTTGACATTTTGTGAGGCCATCTTATCACCAAGCATCTTCAATTCTCAGTCTTCCTTGGTTAGTCCAGGTTAGATCCTAGGTGCTGTCTTGTTGCTCAACATCTCAATGAACGTTAATGGTATCAATTGCACAAGATGACTCTTCCCATGTTTTTCTTCTAAAGTCTTCTCTTCACATGGGATATTCTTCTTGTCTTCTTGATTCTTTTCCTCTTATTATCTAGTCTACCTTCTTCTATTCATCTCTTCTATTCATTTCTTCCATGCTTGATTCTTCTTCTTCCAGAACCATGAATTTTAACTATCTTGCTATGGAACCTATCTTGAAAATAGATGATCTTGAACTCATTGCTCAATTTGAAGAGTATCATTCTTCCAAAACTCTCATGGATGGTAAATTTATGAAAAAAATACAAGAGCAATCAAGTAAATCACAGGCCTTTTCTAAAATCATACTCATGATCATGTCACGACCCCCTTCTTTCAAACATTCTTCATCTTCGAAGTCTTATCATGAATCTTCTAAACATTATTCATCTTCCTCACCTTCCAAGTCTTGCCATGACTCTTCTAGAAACTATTCGCATTCATCATCTTCCGAGTCTTCTTCCTCCACTAGGTCTTCACTTTCCTCTTCTTTACGATCTTGTTCCTCTTCTACTTCTCCCAAGAGTCTTACTCCTTGTATCAAGACATACCATGATGAGCAATATGATAGCCCTTGTGATACTTCTCCCATGAAGAGTGACACACCCATCTTTGATGACTATGATGACTACGATGACTATGATGATGGACAATGTAATGATACCTATGAAACCCCTATTCCTAAGAGTCCTCCTTGTCGTGTGCTTGTTCTTACTAGAAAAGGGTCGTCACATTGGATAGATTGTGATGGTGATCCATATGACTCTGATTTTGAAAGAGACTTTGATGATTTCTATGAACAATACCTAGATGATACATCTACTTCACTTGAGGAAGAGAAAGCTCAACGCGCTGATTATAAATGTAAATACTATAAGAATGTATCCTCTAAGAACTCTCATGCTAAAAATAAAGATTATACTCTCAAGCAAGATCATGTTAATGCTAGACCTTTGTCTTGTGATGGTTCCATTCCATCCCCTACTTCTTCCAATACTCCTACATCTCCTAAAGTCACCAAGTCTTCCAAATCTTTCACAAATCCTGCATCCGACATAAATTATAATGCTTTCCATGCAGTTCCCTATAGTTATCCTCAAGGGCCACCTCTTAAAGATACTCAAGCTAACCTTCACTTGGCTGCAAATACTTCCGATAATGCTAAATCTAAAGAGCCTAAGCCTTTATGCGCTATAATGCCTACTTCAGCTATTCCTTCACCATCTCTGCCAAAGTCTTCCATACAACTCCAACCTGCTTCCTTGTCCTTAGAAGTGGCTTCATGTCAAGAGGACTCTAAAACTAATACAGAAAAGAATATAAAGAAAGATCAAGATCAAGAACCCTCCATGTCATCCACTCCTTTTCATGTTCTCTATCCACGTCATGGTTCTTTTGATCCTTTACGCCCTTCCTCATTTATTCCACCATGTCTTAAGTCTTCTCTGAAGCAAGATCAAGCTACTACCCACACCATTGAGCTTATTGATAATGAAAATAACCTTACCATGCTTGCACTTTCCAAAGATGATACTTCCATTAAGGTTATTAAAAATGGTGTTGTTACTTCCGATGTTAAGCCTATTCAAGAGAAATTTTGCACTTGTGCTATCCAAAGATCCTTGTCAAGATCAAAGTCTTCCATCTTCTTGTTCTACCATTCCATGTTCACTTCCGCTTTCTGCTCTTCCTAAGTCTTTGCAAGCTTCAAACGATCCTATCAAAAAAAATGCTCTTATTCAAGATGTCCAGGATCTTATTGAAAATTCTAATGCTCACTCTAAAGATGCCGATATCATTGGTTGTCATATAGATGCTGATGAACTTATTGATTATCCTTTTGCATCTTCCACTTCCATCCTTGGACCTCTTCCACCACTACTAAGGACTTCACATCTTCCTTCCATATTGGGTCCTTATGTCCCTTCATTTTCCCTCCTAACTCTCCTAATTCGTCATCTATCTTGGGTCCTTATGTCCCTCCATCTCCTATCTTTCCTCAAGATCAACATAGATGCATACCTTTGAATCTTTTTCATCCATCCACCCATCTACACCAGTCATATTATCCTTCTTCTTCCACACGTCCCAAGTCTTTTGGAAGTAACTTGAATGTTCAATATAAGAAAAAGAAACAATACAAGAATCCATCAAAGAAAGAAGATCACCATGTCTCCTCTAATCGACATGGGAGCATAAAGTCAAAAGAGATATCTAAGAAGAAAACTACAAGACAAGTATGGGTTCCAAAATCCATCATTCAAGATATTCTCTCTAAGTCATCAAAAGGAAATAAAAAGCCTAAGGCTATATGGATTCCAAAGTCTCTCGTAAGAGAGTCTCATGTTGAACAAAACGTGAAGTTGACATTCAAGCTTTCCAAGACTTCCACCTTATATTCTTCCAAAAATATTCTTCCATTCCATGCACTTGAACCGCAACCTCTACTAAACATTCACCATATTCCTTCACGTATCCCTTCATTCAAGTTTTCTCCATCCTCTCACCACCCTCCAAGGTGTGCGTCGATGTTGATCTTGCCTTCCTTTCCATCTACTTTTTCACAATCCTTCCATTCATTATTCTTCTACCTTCTATCTTTTTTCCTCATTTGCATATTCCTCCTATCTTCCAACTCCACTCGCTTTACATAAAACCGTATCCTCCATTTTTCTCTTCCATCTTCCTTTCCCTATCAGCATCTTTGAGCATATAATTTTGAATCCTTGGCATATCATGGTTTATCCTTTCAAGGGGCATTATCTAAAAGCTTGCCTTCTTCCAAAAATTATAAAATTCAAAAAAAAAAAAAAAAGAGAAAAAAAATGAAAAAATTGAAAATGTGCCTTGGTGAAAACCTAGAAACAAGCGCCTTGGTAGCAAAAATAAAGAGAAATAAATTCATCCTATGGTGAAAACCACTCCCTTGTGGCACCTTGGATAAGTACCATGATGAAAACTTGGCAATCAGGCATCATGCATAGTTCTTCTACATATCTCATCCATTCCATCTTCTCTCTTTGATCTTGACAAGGTTGATCTATACACGTACATTTGGCTATCTTGGGAGCGGTCTTACGATGATCCTGCTTTCATTTATTTCATGTCTAGCCTTCATATCTATTCTCCTCCATTCATTCTAGTCTTTCGCTATCCTTTTCACCTTTGGTCTTGATCTAATCTAATATCTAAAAAAGAGTAAATATGATGCTATGAAACCTCTTGACATGTCTACTCCTTTGGACTGCATCCTTTCCTTCTTTTGCATTATGCTTTTGAGGCTTATCCTATGCTAGTCTTTCATTGCTTGTCCAAATGTGCTTTACATGACAATTTTTTTCCCTAGCTTGGGTACTCTTGAGGAGTTTGACCTTGAGGATTTCTTCCCTCCGTTCGCTTTCATTCTCCTTTCCTCCATCTCATTCATCAGCTTGCTATTCCCTCTTGTCCTCCACCTTGCTAGACTTTGGGACTACACGATGTGATCTTGCTTGGGAGTTTGATGCCCATTCTATGTGGGGGCATCCTTTGTACATATTTATTGATCCTGAAAAAATTTCAAAAAAATTCATATATGATGCTAAAAAATTTCTAAAAATCAGAAAATGTCTTGAAAAAATGATCATCTTAGTGAAAACCTAGCAATAGGCGCTTTGATGTATCTCAAAAAAATTATATATTATAAAAATACCAAAAAAATAAAAAATTCAAAAAATTCAAAAAAAATAGAAAAAGTGCCTTGGTGAAAACTTGGAAACAGGCGCCTTGGTAGCAAAAATAAAAAAAAATAGAAAAAGTCCTGAAAAAATTCTTCCAAGTGGTGAAAACCTGGAAACGGGTGCTACTTGAGGCCTCGGCACCCCTATTTCTTAGCATGCATCCTCGACACTTAGTCTTTCTCCATCATGCCTTGTCCTTGTTGCCTTGGTTTGGAATTGGTCTTTTTCTTTGTCTAGGGGGCATCACTGTGTTAGCTTTGGTCTGTTGGATATGCTTGTCTTTAGGACACCTCGCAAACGGTGTTTTTCAACACAACCCTTGACATCGAGTGTTTTTCAACACTTATTAGTTTGGTCTTATCCAGTTTGGTCATGTGATCTTACCTGCTAGCAAGCATTCGATCCTTATCCTCGGAACTCAATCTCAATTTACACACTTAAAATTTTTAAACGCAACACTTAATGCTTGAGATATGTCATGATCTTTTCTTTGTGTGCTGACTATTATTGATTTTCATTGAGTGTCCCTGTCTAATAAGTCTCTCCATGATGCATAGCTAGAAGACTTGGGGCATGGGGCATGTTTTTATTTGCTTTCTACTTGTGGGTGTTGTCTTGAACCTCTTCTGTGTCTCTTGTTGTCTCCTTGACACACTTAGGAGATTTACGGCATCATCCTTGACTATTTTTTGCACAACCATTCTCATGGTCATCCCGGTGTTTATGCCTTGATGCGAGCATGGTTTTGCTACATTAAATTGGGTAAGCTAACATTGCAGTCATCTTGACCTTTATGTCTTTGATGGTCATGTTAGAATCTTTCCACATTCCAATCCGATATAAATCACATTCATATCTTCATAGTTGCATTTTTGACTAGTGTTGATTGTGTGATTGTCCGATGTCCGGTAATAATGGCCCTATGATGAAAATAAGTTCTTTTACATTCTCTAATGAATGATGAACACAAAAATCCAATGTTACCCTATTGCAAGTACACCTTTGCATTTTCATGTAGCTTGCATTATTTAGACTTCATGTTAAATTTGCACTTTTAGGCTGCATTATGAGTTTGAGAGGGTTTCCTTCATCTTTCTTGTGGACTTTTAGTCAACTGCGGTCACGATCACATTCTTCATTTCCTTATCTTCTTTCATAATCTCAATCGAAATTCCCTATCTCAAACAGTTGATTGATTTTGATGCATCCCCTTTCTTGAGGCAAATTCTCTTTCTTCTCTCCATTTCTTTCCATTCACTTTCACCCCACTTCTTTTCTTCTAATTCAACCTTGGGGCACAACCTTTCATGATGATCTACTTTGGTTTTGTGATCTTTATATCTTTTATCTTACATAAAGAACCTTATCTTTAGTTCGATTTTGATCAAATTTATCAATTTACTATTTCTCCTCTATCTCATTTCAATTTCGATCACGAGGGGGGCAGTACCTACCAAACTTCAATGCTTGATTTAGCTTTATCAAATTTATCAATTGCTTCTTTTGGGGCAACCTTGCTTGAGATTCTTATCTCTTATTTGAGACTTGACAATTACCTATTCACAGGTGTTGGCCTTGTCTTTTTCAGTCTGCTTATCTATGTCCTGATGTGTTCCCATCCGTCGAACACACATCTGGGTTGTTTTGTGATCCCAAATCAATCTCACACTTCAATTCCATTCTTTGACTGCATGTGATCCCGAGTCGACCTCACATTAGTCAAAGAGGGGCAAATGTATGCACCCTAAAACGGTCGCCTAGACTTTGGGCCCCATTTATTCAATTTGTCAAATATCAATTTCCTGAATCAATGCTTTGCAATTTTCAAATCAATTCCCTGATCAAATCTCAATTAAATCAATAATTCAAATATTTCTAAGGTTTGATCATTTCATCAATAATTTTATTTAATTAAAAGAAATATTCTCTTTTAAATAAATAAAATAGGCTTATTTAATTAAAAGAAATATCTTAAATAAAATAATCTTATTTAATTAAAACTCCTTTTAATTGAATGATTTTATCTTATTTAATTAAATATTCCTCTTTTTATTAAATAAACTTATCTTATTTATTTAAAAGATAATTCCTCTTTTAAATAAATAAAATCCCCACTTAAAGCAAAATCTATGATGGAAAAGGAAATAAATCAAATAAAAACAAAACAAAATTTTTTTTCCTAATTCTTTCAATAATTTTATTTAATTGAAAGAAATATTCCCTCTTAAATAAATAAAATAACTTTATTTAATTGAAAGAAATATCTTTTAAAATGAAATAAATTTATTTAATTAAAATCTTTTTTAATTAAATGATTTTATCTTATGATATCTCTCTTTTAATTAAATAATGTTATCTTATTTAATTAATAGAGAATCATTCTTTTAAATAAATAAAAAAACCTCTTAAAGCTCTTTGTGATGAAAAAAGGGAAACAAATAATTAAAAATAAAAAAAATCCCTTTTTTCTCCACACTTTCTAAAAAATGAGCTTTATTTCTTCTTTTTGGATTTATCCCACATTCCTCTTGAGGATGCATTCTCTTCCACATTTTCCTATATAAGGAGCCCTCTCCTTCTCATTTCAGATCCGAGAATTTTCATGTTATTGTTATACTGCAGGTTTGGAGAGCAATCTTGGAAGAAGCTTGTTGAGCACATTTGGAGCTTGGATATTTGAGACTTCTTTCTTCTTGTCTTCTTCTCTCATGCCTTATGGCAATCCATAGTTTAGATTAATATTGCATTCACATAATAGTTTAAATTCATGTTTCCTTTCATAGATTAACATTGTATAAGCATTCATTTCAATAGAATAGTTTATTTCTTGCATTGTTATCATCTAGACTAGTTTCATTTGCATGCAATAACTTCATGATCATGGAGATTAGCATGCTTGCTATTCATCTTTGAATCTCTCATTTCTTGGTGTACTTGCATGGGCATAACTAGGTCAATCTGAGGGCCTAATATACAAACCCCTGCACTCCACAAATAGAGAGCTATGAATCCTTGTTTGAGACCTCATTCTTGAGTGTTCTTGAATGTAATGATTCACAGAAGTGTGACTACTTTCTAGCACACACCTGACGCATCAAGTAATATGTAATCTTCATATCTCTTTCAAATAAACCAAGATGAAAGGGGGGATCGTCATCTTCACCAAATTTTTCTAACTCCTTTCCATTCAATCTTGGATTGTGTAAAGGTAACCTCCACCCCTTATATGTTGTGTCTATTTTGGCATATTCCTTGTTCTTCATAATTTATGGGCAAATTACATTTGTCATCCAAGTTGAATGCCAAGTAAATTTAATATCTAGGAATAGGAACAAATGTTTCCCCTTGCAAATTGTAGATTTCTTTGATGGTTGGATCATAGTGCCTTGCTAAGAGTTGAATCAAGTCAATATTCATGAACACATTGTGCACTATTAACTTTCCTAAATTGAGTTTCCAAGGGTTACAAATTGGTTCATGGTAATCATTTATTTTGTAATGGAAAGTAAAAATTTCATATCCCCTAACCTTTTTCCATACATCTCCTACATCTTTTTCCTTATCTTGTAGTTTCTTGGCACTGGGTCTTGGATATATTGTTCACCTTGATTTAGGTTTGGATCTAGGGAATTGATCAAGAAGGTCTTGTTTCATTTTCCTCTTCTTTTATTCCTCCCTCTTTGGTTTTTTTTTATCATGCTCTATTTATGGGTGGTCCTCTTCTTCTTTTTTCCCTTAAGGTTTACTACTTTCCCCTTATTGTTTCCTTGTTTTAGGTTTTTGGAGTTTCTCCTTTCTTGGACAATGATTTACCAGATAAAACCTTTGATGTATATTTTAACACAATAATTACTAAATTTTAGAGGAAGGTATGTTCTTACTTGGAAGAAAGTAGTCAAAATGGATGTTGAATTGGTCTCCCTAGACTTGTGTTTCTACAACTCCAATTTCCCGACAAGTTTTGCTTATGATTTTTCTTTATTAACTCGGATATACAAGAATTTACGTTGCAACCATTAATAATCATACTGGTATTTAATGTTTCAAAATATCAAATCTCAAGTTTATGTGATAGGTTCCTATTGAGAGACCTTTCATATTCCTCTCGCTTGATTTTTCTATTTTGGGACCATCCCTGTTTATAGTACTATTTATCATCACCATGAACCCTAGCATGTCTTTTCAACTTCAGATGTCTCTTGGATGTCGTTATAACCCCTAAGTAGTCATTTTGAATACATGCATCCTTTTATCCTTCTATTCTAAGTGTGTAACTCTTTGGGGAGACATAAAATATTTCTCTGATGTTATCACATTTTGAGTATTCAGTTGAATCATAGAAGCTTTATGTTGCATCTTATCAAGAGAGAAATGATGAATCTTCTCTTGGATTCTGTATGGTGATTATCAACAAGATTTTCATGGGGTTCCTTTTATTTTATCTCCTCAACATCATTCATACCTTTAATACATATCGATGTGACCTTATATAAGTCTTCTAGATAGTATTTCCCTTGTATCTCTTATTGGCATGACCAAGGAAATTGGGGGAACATGACTAGGTTACTTCAATCATGTGAGTCCTTATGATGTCATTGTTTAATTTCATTGTCATGTAAAAAACCTTAGCTCATGGTAGCCTTGGGAGAGATGTATGCAAAATTATCCTGATGAAACAAACCCATCAGCAAGACATGAATTCTCATCAAATGAGAAAAGCATTTCACTCTAAGGAAAAGAGTCTTCCCAAAATTTTATTTTATTATCTCTCCCTTATGATTTTATCATGATGACATGGCCAAAATCACCTCAATATGTATTCACAAGAGCACACTTTATCAGGATGACATGGGTGATTGGACAAACCTGATGAAATTTTCTCAAGTTTTTTTTAAAATTATTCAATTTGGTTGTACTCATCAGTCTGACACTGTCCATCTATATAAGCTTTGTTTCTCTCTCCAAGATATATCATCTTGTCAATTGGGAACACTTAATGTTTCTTGTGTGGATAATAGATAATGATTTCTTCTTTTTCATCTATATTGGTGTAACATGTGGGGTCGATATGACTTCATAATGTCATAGAGAAATCCTTAGTCTCTTTGATTGGATTTATGTTTGTTGTGACTCAGCCCTTTTCTTACTGATGTCTTTGTTATGTGAATACTTCTTATTAGGGTAACTTATATAGCTAGAAAAATCTGAGAGAATTTCTCTGACTCCCAAAGTGAGTTATTTCCTTTTTTTATTTCACCTATCTTGTAATAAATGGGTATCTCTTCCCAATGACTTCTATATCAGCCTGACTAATGAGTTCAGTGTGATTTTAAAACCTATTTGTGATCTTGTTCTCTCTAATACATTTCTCCTTCTTGGAGAGATATTCATTGTCTTCCAAGATTATGTACACCTACCTTTTCCAAGCTAATTACTCAATTCAATTTTATTGATCTCTTGTTGATACACAACCTGCTACATACAAATGTATTTCACTTGTATGTTTTCCTTTATCATAGAAACATTTATGATGTCTTCCTGATATATCGTTCTTTTGATGAGCATTATTAATAATGAAGGTCTATTGGTTCTACGAACAAAAATAAAAATATTATGGGATTTATAAGAGACAATAATAAGGAATTTATTCAAATTTGGTAGACCTTAAGATGAGAAGTTTGCCTATTTTTCTTGGTGCTAACATATTTTTTGAATTTTTTTAAATGAGTTAATGGATAACCTTTTCTAGTAAAGATCATAAACCGGGATGTTTCCATGTTTTGAGGGATAATAATACAACTCGTATATAAGGACAGATGTCACAAGTAAGGAATATTGAATTTTGATTGAGTCATGGAGGCAATTTTTTGTTGCAAAGATGACATGGTTTGGGAAAGCCTATTGATGGTAGTTTTGGTGGAGGTATTGGACATGTGTGAAAGTGAATGATTTGGAACATTATGGTAAATGGATGGAGAATTGGAGTATAAAAATGGGGCATTGTTGTACTAGGTGTGGTTGACGGTTGGGAAATACATGGAACACTTGTAGGGGTAGGAATGATAGGATTAGAAATACTTCTATGACTAAATGTGTAGGATTAATATTTGAAATAGATGTAGTAATGATAAATGGTATATGTAGGTGCATTAGGTAATGAAGTAGGAATGGGAATAGAAGTCTCAAATCTAGTATTAGGATGAGAGAGACCAAGATCATACAAATTTTGACATATTTGAGATTGTCATCCATAAGATGATATATGTCAAGAAACACATCAGCACCATTGTCATCATTGCAAATCAAATTCCTCAATCCTTTTACTAAGGAGATGGAATCGCTATTAGGGTTTACTTGACTTAATTATTGATCAAAAATTTCACATTCATGGGAAATTTTGTGCACTTGGGTAGGAGAAGAGTGGGAGGATGGATTATCAACAATATTTGGAATGCCATTAATGGTAATAATGGTATCATAAAAATTCCTAGGAAACATATTAGAGGACTCATGATCAAAGGAACCCATAAGTCTACAACTTATTCTTACTAAAATGTTATATGTCTATATAGTGCATATACTAGTAAATAGAATTTATAAATCATATTTGAAATAAAGATCCAAGTATTCATTAAGTTTGTGCAATATAAATGTGTCTAAGACATGTGAAGTAAAATAGATTCATGGGTTGATGATTAGAATTCTCCCACATTTTCATTGATTTTCATAACCCAATTGAGTTTATATGAATGTTTCCTTTTTGCAAATATGGAATTTGGGGTTTTAGTAATTTTATATGCATCCCATTTTTTTGTGTATACTTGGAATGGTAATTTTATTATAAAATTTTGTTATTGGTATCCTAGGGAGAAATGGGTTGTCTTCTTTTCACTTCGTTTGAAGTTTAATTTTTTTGTCATTTTGGAAATTGCCATTGGTGATGCCTTTTTGAACTAAATTTTAGTCTGTGTTCATTTGTTGTATTTCCTTGAAAATTTGGATTGGAAATTCATCCTATGATTGTGGTCATCGAGTGGTTTCACCTTATGATTATGAGATTCACCTTGGAATCTATGCTCCTAGCAAAGAGGCTAGTTGAGTGTGTGTTGTGTGTATGTGTATTTTCCATTTCTCCACTTTGGACTTTTCTTGATGCTTAATTTGAGATCACATCTTGAGTTAGTGATGTTAGCATTTGAGATTGAATTATGAGCATAATGAGTGTGCCATGTTAGGATCCTAAGGGACTCATGCTCTTGGTTTGAGACCAATTGAGTTTTCCACGTTTCATTGTGGTTTTTATGACTTTGAGAGTATTTTATGGCTTTTTTCTTTGTTGCATTATTTTTTTGTGTGCCTCATTATAGAGCTAGATGAGCCTAGTGTTTGGGTAGTGGAGTTGAGTGGCTCCTTACATGGATCTTGACCTGCAAGTGGTTGACAAAGGACATGTGAAGCAGTTTCTTAATAAGTGAAAAAATACTAAAATAAATTGGGTAAAATACATTAATAAGATTAATTGACTACGTGTCCATTTACGAGCATTGACTAGAGGTAAATTCATATTTATTTTTCCTAAGGCCATAGATGTAGATAGCTACCAATGTTTTTCTACTTGTGGATGTTGATGTGATACTTGATGCTACATGGGCTGCCACAAGTCATGTAATAACACTCCACATTGACTTCTTGCACTATATTCTTGTATATTCTAAGTAGTGACCCTTTATACATGTGCCATACTATATTTTTCATTTGTGTTTATATTGTGACCTATGTACCATCCTTTGAGATTATGTACTTGATTAGCATGTGTGATAAACCCTTTTAGTGTGTGTGTGTACCTTCTATTTGTGGCTAGATTACTATCTCTATGAGCATGGTGGGGTGGGTGTGAGGGTTTGACATGGTAGGGTGGCGTTGCATTACCACTACTGGGTATTGGTGTACAAGTGATGGTCTACCTCCTAAGATAGATATTTTTTAGAAATGAGTGTTCCTTGCTATCCCTTACATCTCTTTTCATATCTCTTTATTTATATATGTATTTGATTCTTGTGCTCATTAGATTAGTTCCTTTATGTTTTACACAATTATTTCTATCAAGTGGTTGTTGCCTTGATTTTGTGTATTTGGTACTCCCCTCATGTGGAGAAAGGCCTTGTACTTGAGTCATTCGTTGGTTTTGGAAACCCCCCTACTATCAAACTGAGAAAACCTTGTCCAGTAGTCTTTTTAGTGAAAATTGTATTTTTTAGGGGTAGATTAGCATAATCACTCATTTATTTTAGCACATTTGCAGCTCAGAGTAGCACATATGCTTCCTATAGTAGTGTATATATAGTACAATGTAGCACTTGTGCAACTTTTTTTAGTACATATACAATTTTATTTTAGCGGCATCTATTTTACCAGATTAGCCGCATAGAAAATAGTGATCACTTCTTGAGGGTCTGCCCAAAATGTAAATTCATGTTTATATTCCTTATAGTCTTGTGGTTTTTTTTCATGTAATTAAAGTCAGTTTTCTAAACTGATATGGTCTTGTTATGATCATTTTTCTTCAATTTGGGTTTAAAAATGAACCTAGTTTCAAATGAATCAAAGATGAACTTGTCTCCTCGATTGGTGAACTTTGACGATTGTTAGGGCCTCTATCCCATGAAGTTTGTGGACATGTTCAAAAATCTCATGTGGTGGCTTTAATGTGCCTTTTCATTTTTTCCTAGTGTATGGAGTTTTCATGGAACCTTTGGTTGTGATTTTTATTCTTCTTCTTGTGCACAATTATTTGGTGTTAAAGCTAGTATCTATGTGTTTTATACACCCATTATGTTTGGTGTGAGTGATGTGTGGTTGTATTATTATCTTTAATGGTTACCATTCTTTTATATTAGCATTATTATGTCTCGTTAGACTTGTTATAGGTGATCTTGACCTAAATATTATTGCTTTGAAGCTAGATGCCTCCTAGGCATGAACTTGGTTGGTAGAATGCCTATCAAGATGACTGTGAGGAGGAGCATCATAAGAAAGAGCATCAGGGAGGAAAAGAAGCACAAGGATCACCATGAGGAACAAAGAGAGGTTCATGGTGGTAATGATGGGATTCCCAAATTGGTTTAGTTGTTATAGGAACTTATCACTTGATTGGAACCTCATCAAGAAGAATCTCACTAGGGGGAGTCCCTCAGTTAATCTGATTATGGAGAGCGGGAGGAAAGGAGATAATTTTTATACCCCACCTAGCTCTAAGGTAGAGCATGGGAGAGACATGCCAGTGTTGGATGAGGATTCTATCTATGTAGGGCTTATGAGAGATATTTTGAGGTCTATTCCACCTTTGTTTGATGGTTTCTTATAGTGGTGTTGAATCCGAGACTTAAATTTTGGATCTTGTATGTTTCTTTTCTATGCACCCTTTGAAAGAAAAAATAGATCTCAGTATACCATTATTTACCTTAGTATTTTTTCATCTATTTGGTGGTGTATAGAGGACTAGAAGCTCCAATTGGATATTGTGACTATCTCATGGTAGATAATTTGAGGAGTGTTTCCTTTCTAAATAGTATCAAGAAGCACGTACTGATGAGTTTTCATGATCTCTGACAAAAAATATGAAAATGGACTAGCATGAGAATAGGTTCTTCAAGTTGAGGTAGTATTCTAGTTATACTCATGAGGAGCCTATGTTGGTACAACATTTTTGGGGGGCCTTAATGGTCGTATTACTCAAGATGTTCATATGCATCATCCTAGGACACTTACCCTTTTCCACTTAGAAGAAAAGAGTGGCTGAGGGTAATATTTCTAAGAGTTTGGGTTGTAGGACATGTGCACAAGTTCATAGTAGACCAGGTGCATAGAGTAAGTAGGTAAAAACTTGCAATTTATTCTAGGGCATTTTTAGCACCACCTAGTACAAGTCACAATTAATACTCTAGGAAACAACATCCTTAGTATCAGTAAAGTGACCATAGTTCAAGTTCCCTAGGAGATAGAGACCATAATTGGAACCATAACTTAGGTAGTCATAACATAGTCATCCATCTCAGATTATTTATCTGATTTCTAGTAGAGGGAGATTTCAATAATCTAGTGTGCCTTCTAGAGGGTATGGCTATAGTGTAGGGGCATGTTTCATGTGTGGTAAACATGGGTCATAGGGAAAAACTCTATGTCCTTAAAGAGTTCTTCCAGGAGCTATTCATAGGGAGGCTACTTCTAAGCCTACTATAATTGGTGATGCAAGTTGATCCCACTGAGTTTTTGTGATGGTTGAGAACCATTAAGCTGAGCACTAGTAGGGAACCATTATTGAGACTACAAGTGTGTTAATGGTATATCTACCTCTATATTATTTGTTTTTTGTGCTTCATATTCCTTTATTTTCCCCTTCCTTATTGAGTTATGTGGGCTAGTGGCATCATGACATGTTGAGTTAACCACAAGCTTCAGAGTGGTTGTGGACTCCCTCATTTGTGGTTGTGTATTAGATTTGGGCACCTTCACCACCACCATAGATCTTCATATCCTAGCCCTAGGCTCTTATGGCATTGTTTCAGGTATGGATTAATTAGCTTCCTACCTAACATATACTATATATATATATATACATATATACATATATACATATATATTATATATATAT
>BSBK01014149.1:0-55000 GCA_027943335.1 Chamaecyparis obtusa
AACCCTTGGCACATCTGCTGGGACCTCGAGCTATAGCATACAACATTTTAGCATTGTATTCTTCTTTCTTTTCCTACCCATGAGCTCAGTCGACAGGTCGATAACACTGTGTCGATAATCCGCTGTTCTTAGTCACCTTGGATGTTCCATTGGATTATATTATCTTTATTCCCTTTAAGTCTTGGGTCCCACTTGACAAGTTTCTCATTGGATGGTAGTCGCATGATCGCAAGAGGAAAGAATATTCCTCACGATCATGCACCAGCCGTAAATCCCCCGCATCCAACAAAACTCAACACTAGCCGGGTCCACAAGTGATGCAGGAGCATCCTAGGTGTAAGAGCAATCTTGCATCACCCAAAAATATTTCTATTTTTATATTCAATAAGGGCTATTTTGTGCAGAGCTGCTATTTATGGAAAGTTACTATTTTTGGTAATTTTCGTATGTGCTCAGAATGATCTGATTTCTTTCTTGGAGGTTCATTTTGGTCATATAAGTCTGCCAGCCAAAGTTTCGTGGCTAGATCAGGTGTAGTTTTGAAGATATTGAAGATTTTCGGTATTGGCAGCAGGGTACAGAAACTTTGAACTCAGTTTTGAAGGCTTTAGAGCCCCAGGTGAGGTCAAAAAATTTGGGGTGACAGGCGCTTGTGCTGGTTAAGCCTGTAGAGCGCTTCGTGGCGTTTCCAAAATGGGGTTATAATAGCCCATCGGGTCAACTGGTGATGACTTATGGTCTTCGGAAGTTCGGCCACCTGAAATGGCGAAAAATAATTTTTTTCAAAATTTCTGTTCGGGGTTTCAAAGGTTATCTTGAGCCGACTATGATGTAATGAAATGTAAAATAAAATAATTCTAAGTTTGGTCGGCCTTATTGGCTAAAATTCTGGAACCTTCCCAGGCGGTGAAAAATTGCCTATATAAGGAAGGCTGTATTATTGTCTTAGGCAGTTCAGAATAGTTCTGGGTAGTAGATCTGGGTAATAGTTTGAGGCTTTGTCCTACAGAATATTGTAAGGGAATGCCCATGTGGCTTTGCATATTGTAATTCTGAAAGTTTGTAATTCCACATTTGTGGAGATAATAAGAAGCCAATTTTCTGTTCTTGCATATTGTTGTGGGTTTCTCTGTTTCTGTTATGTGTTTGTGGTGTTAAGGGGGAGCACCCTTCATCAAGTGGTATCAGAGCAGGTTTTCTTGAGTGAGTAAAAAGATCGCCGACTGTGAGGCAGTTTGCACCAGGACTGTGGTTAGGGTTTCAGCGCGCATCGCGAAAATTCCTCCACGAAGAGAACGTGGCGGAAGACTTGGTGCTGTGACACCTGAGGTTAGAGAGCTGCAGAGACAAGTGCGAGCATTGCAAGAAGAGATTCGCAGAGGAATGAATCTTAATGTCAGAGACGAAAGCGAGGATGAAGCTGAAGAAGAATATCAAGAAGGAGAGGTTGAAATTGTGAACCAGGAGGAAGAAAGACTTTTTCGAGCGATTTCCAAGATTGGGAAAAGACCTAAGATTGAGGTTCCTACATTTTCTGGAAATCTTAACCTAGAGGAATTGATCGACTGGATCAATGAATGTGAAAAATATTTTGAGTATGAAGATGTTTGAGGATCCTGATAGGGTCAAATTTGCGAAGGCTAGACTGAAAGGTCATGCGAAGATATGGTGGCAAGAAATTCAATTGGAGCGAAATAGAAGAGGGAAAGATAAAATCACAAGATAGGATCGGATGGTGGATAAATTGAAGTGGCAGTTCATTTCTGTTGATTATGAGCTTGACCTACTGAAGAAAATGTAGAGTTTGAAGCAAGCAGGAAGATCTGTTCAGGAGTATACAGAGGAGTTCTATCGACTTCTCATCAGAACAGGCCATGCAGAAGCTGATAAGGAGAAAGTTGCTCGATACCTTAATGGGTTAAGGCCAAGCATTCAGGAGGAGCTGAATCTGGTTCGAATGAATAGTATTGAGGAGGCATACCAATTTGCCCTAAAAGTAGAGGAAAAGCTGAACAAGAAGTTCGAGAGCAGACAAAATGGAAGAGGTCGCGGTGGATGATCTGGTGGATGGTCATATGGTGGCCGAAATGAAGATCTAAAAAAGAAGGATGAGGCCAGTAGCAGTCAGAATCAGCGAGGAAATAATTTCAATCGCTTCCAGGATTAGAATAATAGAGATCAAAGAGGAAGAGGAAGAGGACAAGGATCTGGAAGAGGTGGCTTCCGTGGAACATGTTTTCACTGTAGAGAAGAAGGTCATAAGGCATTTGAATGTCCTCAGCGCCAAGGTAGAATAGATAGGAGAAATGAAGGCCAGGCCAGAGTTGCGCATGTCGATGAAGATGCTAGATCATCAAATTCTGAAGATGCTGAAAGAGGAGAAACGTTGATTAACAGAAGAGTCCTGTTGAGTGGTGAGAATGAACCTGAGCAAAGGAGGAGCCTGTTTCGCACCAGGTGCAAGTGTGAAGGTAAATGTTGTGATGTGATTATTGATAGTGGAAGCACTGACAATTTGGTGTCAGAAGAGATGGTGACAAAGTTGAAGCTCAAGAGATAGAAACACCCACATCCATATCGGATTGCCTGGGTGCAGGATGACCACAAGGTCATGGTCAATGAATAATGCCTAGTGAAGTTCAAGATCGGCAGATACCAAGATGAGGTATTGTGTGATATCATATCTATGGATGCATGTCATATGTTGTTGGGTAGACCATGGCAGTTTGACAGATGTGCTGTACATGATGGTCGTGCGAATACCTATTCCCTGACAAAGGATGGAGTGCGACATAAGCTAAAACCATTGAAGGAGACTGAAGAAAAGGTATGTGGTAATGCAAGAATAACATTTAATGATGGAAGAAATTTCCTAGATGGTATGAGGCATGAGCATGTATGTTTTACTTTAATTCCAAAAGCTGGTAAAGAGGAAGTAGAAGATGTTCCTGTAGAAGTTGCAGATTTGTTGAATGAGTTTCAGGAATTGTATTCGATAACGTGCCTGATGGATTACCACCAGTCAGGAAGATCAGTCATCAGATGGATTTGATCCCAGGAGCGAGTTTGCCGAACAAGGCAGCACACAGAATGACAAATGTAAAAAGTGAGGAGTTGAACAGACAAGTGCATGAACTGTTACAGAAAGGATTGATTCGAGAGAGTCTGAGTCCCTGCTCTGTACCATCAGTATTAGCACCAAAGAAGAATGGAGAATGGAGGATGTGTACAGATTCTAGGGCAATAAACAAGATCACAATCAAGTACAGGTTTCCATTGCCACGAATAGATGATATTATGGACTGTTTGAGTGGAGCTGTGTATTTTTCAAAGATAGATCTGAAGAGTGGATATCATCAGATTTGGATTAGAGAAGGAGATGAATGGAAGACTGCATTCAAGACAAAGGAAGGACTATATGAGTGGTTAGTCATGCCTTTTGGGCTAACCAATGCACCGAGCACTTTCATGCGGCTCATGAACGAGGTTCTGAAAGAATTTCTGGGTAAGTTTGTCATTGTTTACCTAGATGATATTTTGATCTTTAGTAAGACATTGGAGGAACATATGATGCATATTCGTATGGTGTTTGAGAAGTTGAGAGAAGAGAAATTGTTGATTAATTTGAAGAAGTGCAGTTTTGTGAAGAAAGAGTTAGTGTATTTGGGATTTGTAGTTTTAGCAGAAGGTCTAAAAATGGACCCAGAGAAGGTACAAGCTATCCTTGAATGGCCTACTCCAAGGAGTGCTACTGAGGTAAGATCTTTTCATGGTCTAGCTAGCTTTTACAGAAAGTTTATCAAAAATTTTAGCAGTATTTGTGGACCCTTGACTAAAACAATGAGAGGGGATAGAAAAGAGTTTAAGTGGACTAATGGGGCAGAAAAGAGTTTTCAATTGTTGAAACAAAAAGTTACAGAACAACCTATTTTAGCACTTCCAAATTTTAATAAGGTGTTTCAAGTAGATTGTGATGCTAGTGGTACTGCAATAGGAGCTGTTATGAGCCAAGAAGATAAACCTGTTGTATATTTCAGTAAGAAGTTAAATGATGCCAAGAGGAAGTATTCTGTTTATGATCAGGAATTTTATGCTATAGTTCAGGCATTAAAGAAGTGGAGACATTATTTTCTTCCTAAGGAGTTTGTTTTGTATACTGATCATCAAGCTTTGCAATATTTGAATAGTCAAGGAAAATTGAATAAAAGGCATTTGAAATGGGTTGAGTTTTTGCAGAGTTATACATTTGTTTTGAAACATAGGAATGGAAAGTCTAATAGGGTTTCAGATGCTCTTAGCAGAAGGAAACTATTGCTGACAGAAATGCAGATTGAAGTGGTTGGGTTCAAGGAACTCAAGAATTTGTATCCAGAGGATCCTGATTTTGGTGAAGCTTGGAAAGCTTGTACAGAACCTGTTACTCTAGACAGGATGAAATGGTTGGATTTCATCATCCAGGATGATATGCTATTCAGAGGGAGTCAGTTGTGCATTGCACGAAGTTCTATGAGGGAGAATCTCATCAAGGAGAAGCATAGCGGACGATTGGCTGGACATTTTGGTCGTGATAAAACCCTTGGTTTGGTTAGTGAGAATTATTATTGGCCACAGTTGCAGCAAGATGTGAAGAAGTTTGTACAGAGTTGCAGAGTATGTCAGATGGTGAAAAGAGTGAAGCAGAATACATGATTGTATCAGCCATTACTCGTACCAGAGAAGCCTTGGGAGGATATCAGTATGGACTTTGTTCTTGGTTTACCGAGGACACAGCGGGGACACGATTCAATTTTTGTGGTGGTTGATAGATTTTCAAAGATGGCACATTTCATTCCCTGCAAGAAGACTAATGATGTTGTTCATGTAGCAGAATTGTTTTTCAGAGAAGTAGTGAGACTTCATGGTTTGCCAAAGACCATAGTTTCAGATCGGGACACTAAGTTTGTTGGATATTTCTGGCGTACATTGTGGAAGAAGTTGAAGACAGATTTGAAGTTTAGTTCATCACATCATCCACAGACTGATGGACAGACAGAGGTGGTGAATAGAAGTTTGGAAAATTTGCTGAGATGTTTGGTTGGAGATAAGCCAGCAGGATGGGATTTCATTTTACCACAGGCAGAATTTGCATACAATAATTCTGTCAACAGGAGCACTGGTAAATCACCATTCCAGATTGTATATGGAAGTAGTCCAAGAAATGCATCTGAATTAAGAAAGATAGATAAAGGAGAAATAAGTAGTGCTGAAGTTGAGGATTTTACAGAACACTTGAAGAACATCCATGGGGAGGTGAGGAAGCATATTACCAAGATGAACGCACAGTATAAGGCTAAGGCAGATGAGAAAAGGAGGTATAAGGAATTTCAGGTTGGTGATGAAGTCATGGTTCATTTGCGGAAGGAGTGGTTTCCAGTTGGTACATATAACAAGCTGAAAATGAAGAAGTTTGGACCATGTAAGATACTGAAGAAACATGATTCAGGAAACGCATATGAGGTAGAATTGCCTACTGAGCTAAATATTTCACCAGTGTTTAACATTTTAGATCTGACAGAGTATCATGAAGGAGGTGTTGAAGATGAGATCACAGCAGCACAGTGGAGTATTCCAGCAACCAGTTCAGATATCAAAGAGATTGAAGACATACTGGATAGTCGTGTTGGCAGAAGCACAAGGAATAGGACATATGAAGAATATTTGGTCAAATGGAAAGGATGACCTGTTGAAGATTCATCATGGCTAACAAAGGAGGAGGTTAACCGTCTTGGTTTTCCTTTGCATGCCTGAGTCGTGACAGGGTCACTTCTCAAATTACCCCGGGTGTCTGATGCAGGAGCATCCTGGGTGTAAGAGCAATCTTGCATCACCCAAAAATATTTCTGTTTTTATATTCAATAAGGGCTATTTTGTGCAAAGCTGCTATTTATGGAAAGTTACTATTTTTGGTAATTTTTGTATGTGCTCAGAATGATCTGATTTCTTTCTTGGAGGTTCATTTTGGTCATATAAGTCTGCCAGCAAAGTTTCGTGGCTAGATCAGGTGTAGTTTTGAAGATATTGAAGATTTTTGGTATTGGCAGCAGGGTACAGAAACTTCGAACTCAGTTTTGAAGGCTTTAGAGGCCCCGGATGAGGTCAAAAATTTGGGTGATGAGCACTTGCGCCGGTCAAGCCTGTAGAGCGCTTCGTGGCGTTTCCGAAATGGGGTTATAATAGCCCATCGGGTCAACTGGTGATGACTTATGGTCTTCGGAAGTTGGGCCACCTGAAATGGCGAAAAATAATTTTTTTCAAAATTTCTGTTCCGGTTTCAAAAGTTATCTTGAGCCGACTATGATGTAATGAAATGTAAAATAAAATAATTCTAAGTTTGGTCGGCCTTATTGGCTAAAATTCTGGAACCTTCCCAGGCGGTGAAAAATTGCCTATATAAGGAAGGCTGTATTATTGTCTTAGGCAGTTCAAAATAGTTCTGGGTAGTAGATCTGGGTAATAGTTCGAGGCTTTGTCCTACAGAATATTGTAAGGGAATGCCCATGTGGCTTTGCATATTGTAATTTTGAAAGTTTGTAATTCCACATTTGTGGAGATAATAAGAAGCCAATTTTCTGTTCTTGCATATTGTTGTGGTTTCTCTGTTTCTGTTATGTGTTTGTGGTGTTAAGGGGAGCACCCTTCATCAACAAGATAGGTGGCAGCCGACCGCAATCTTGCTGCACTTTAATATGTCTGAAGACTTAGAAAATTGGCCCCACCTGATAATTTTCCAAGTCAGTGGTTCTCAACCAATCAAAATCTTCTAACTGTGCACCCGTAGCAATGGACCCCCCCCATGCTTTGCCACTTCTGAAAAAGGCAAAATCAACGGCTATCTTAAGATCTTATACATATGACACATCTTATGTGAAAACACACCCATCGTCGATTCTCTACCGATGTCAGGACCCTTTTGACAACTAGCAAAATAGATCCTGCACAATCTACCAACTCAGTACTTCGTGGACCAATCACAGACTACCATATATGCTCATGAAACATTTTGGATCCACTGCTTTTACTGACTTTACACTTGGAGGATCGGATGGATGGTGTAAGATCTGATGGGCTCACAAGATTCTATGAAATCATATGCCATCCGTCAATTTGGAATCTTAAGATGCGCTTAAAATTAGGGAGGCCCACCTGAATACATGGCAAGATCCCGTTAACCCACAATGAATCTTCTGCTCCTTAGTGGCAAAATGGGAGCCGTTGATTTAACATCTTGAAAATATTATAACCATATACAAGCTTCTCTCGGACCCACAGGGACATGTGGAAAGATCTCGCAAGTTCACAAAAGCATTTGATAGGGGTCATGATTTTGTGAGGATCATCGGATGTGTTCCTTTATTCCACCATAGGTAAGTCTATTGACTCAGGTCCCACCTGGTCCTCCATTGTCACATGATCGCAAGAGTGTTATTTTATTCACACGATCATGCGACCACTTTATCATTGGCACATGAAATAATATTTAATGCTATCCTCATTGGGCTCAGACTTATAACTTTTCATTATCACATCTGCGCTGTTAGCATACGTGGGTCCCAGTAGAGTGCATTCACCTACCTGAACTCCATTGTCGCATGATCGCATGGCATTATTTTATTCCATGCCATCATGCGACCCCTCTATGATTAGTGCACATGGGTCCCAGCATATTTTTTATTTAACCTTTCCTGTCTTTCCATTGACTTTCCTTATCTGCACGGGCTTCCATTGTTGCATGATCTCATGGTGTTTTTTAATCTCTTGTGATCATGCGACCGCTCTGTCATTCATAACATGGAAAGCACCAACTTTATCAACTGTGGAAAATGCATTGGATAGATGTGCATTCTACTCTACAACACCACATCTGATTGCAATAATCATCCATATGTTTATCACTATGATGGAAATCAATCACATCTTTAGGCAATTATAATTTGTCACCGAGTCATTCATGACTACACACACTGTCCCTTGATTCCATTATAATTCAACATAGACTCATTGCCATTTTCTTTGATTACTGTAATCAGTAAATTCATCTAATTGACTAAACTGGTCAATCAAACTGTAAATAATGAATTTCAATGGTTATAATCAATGGATCCATCCAACTACATGAGAGACTGATCAAAAGAGAGGATTGAGTTCCCTTTTCATTATAACCAGATTGAACCTTGCTCAAAGACTTCAAATGATCTTAAATATAATGGGTATGTGCAAGATCATGAGGGGCCAAACTATGCCCTTAAGTGGCAATGAAAAATCAGCAAATCAGGGTTAGTCAACTTGACGTGAAAATTTCAACTAGCTATGAACCTAATATCAAAAAGTTGTAAGAATAGAATCTATAAAAAATTGAATGTAGTTTCTAACTACTAGGCTTTTTTTGAGAAAAAGTTAGTATGATTGGTAAAAAGTATAGATTTCAATGCAAGAGTACAAAAATTTTAGGAAAAAAATAAGAAGTAGGTGTATGTCTGACCACCTTAATCATAATCAAATGATAATATTTTATTATAAGATTTTATATATAAGTAGTAGACTCATACCTGGATGTGACGCATATTTGTTGGTAATTTTATTCCAAAAAAATAATTAATTATGAATTTTTTGCTACAACATTTTCAGAATAAAAAAACTCCCGTGTCTGACCACCTTAACTCATTCAAAACTTTACAAAATTCAATTTTTATTTTTTTTTCCTTCTAGTAGGTGAAGCATAGAATGTGAAATTTATTTTGGATTTTAAAAATGTTATACTGTCTAAAATTTATAATCATTTTTCAATTAGTATATAAATCAGCACTTTAGAGGTAGCTCAATTAGAAAATAACTAATAATTACTTACCGAATTTAAAATTTGACAGCAATTATATCGATAAAAAGCTGATAATCTCCTTAAGATACCCTTTTTGTTTTATCAAATTTGGATGAAAAAAAAGTCGTCAGCTACATTGTCAAAGTTTTGAACTGACATCACCACTTTTTGGCCCCTCATGATCTTGCACATATCCTAATCCACTTCATGACTGTCCAAGTTATGCTTCTGACAGTTGAATCAAAGCAGTAGATATCATGTTGACACATGTTTGATGTTAGGATCAACAATGTGTTCTTCCCAAGTAAACACCCTTTAAATCTTGGGCCTGTGGATAATATTATCATGTGAGATGCAACTGAGATGACATCCATAACTTTAATTTCCCATTCTTCAATCTTTTAGGACAATATCTTGAGATCCTCTTAACATTGTCCTATGGAGTAAAATCTGAACATTTCAATGTTGGCCCTATCAATGTATCATCCATATGAAGAATCTTCTCTGGTTCTTTTGAATATCTAAAACTTATGACTCCCAAACATCATTCCATCTACTGAAAAAGATCATCAATAGGAGCACCAAGTCTTTGCCAAGTTAGGATCTACAACCTACCCAGAATGAAGAGATTTTAACACAACCCACTCGACTTGAAGCAAGGAGCAATTGTAGGGATACCTGGCAAAGACCTCCTATCCTAGAGAGAAGCTAGACCTAGACACTAACAAAACAGACCTGAATTGACTTTGACATTGTCAAAAAATGGGTGACTGAAAGTCAGGCAATAGTGAATAAGAAAGATTGGATTATTTTTATTTCTAACACTGTTATGACAGGATTGCATGGATGTTATCTTGTTGATCATGTGAATGGTGATGTTGCAGACATCTATGGTAACATAGATATAATGGGTGACATAGTTAGTGCAGAGCACATGGTCTTTATTTGTAGGTACATGATGCCAATGAACAAAGGATACAATTGTGTTGCTGGTCCTCAACAAGTAGTGGATAGAGACTGGATGAAAAGAAAGAATCTCACCAATCCAAGGGACTTAGATTGATTTGATCCATGGGATTATGGTTCAGGGCACCCTGACAAAGACATGCAAAGGAGTCACTTGGTTGACTCATGAAGACTGAATGATCTAAAGGATCAATATATTGAATGTAATTTGCCTTGAAGTCAATTTTGTGTTTTGATGTCATGGAATGTAATAAGCCTAAATGTATAAAGGCATGATAGTGTTGAATTGATGTAATAGGAGTTGAATGTCATACGGGTTAAGGATGCAACCTTGGGGTCACTTGGTTGATCCAAGAATGAATGTAAGGGATAAGGACATATATGGTCATCTAGGTTTTGATATGGCTATTAATGTGATTAAAACATATAGTTGCACTAAAAAGATGCAAAAGATGTAAAAGGATGTCAAAGATGTAAAAATTGCATTATAATGCAATTAAAGCCTATAAGGCTCATGTGGGGAGTTAGTGTGGGTTAGAAAGGTTGTTTCTAAACCTTTAAAACTCATTAGAGGGGGCTTTAGACTTATGTTGTCAAGTTGACAACATTGGTTGCAAACTTGACAATAGCTACTTTAATCATATTTTGTTATGTCAGTCAGTTTGAGACTGTTAGTAGACAATTTAGAGTTAGTTATATGGTTTTTGTTAGTTTGTTTTGGAGTTTGAGTCTATTTCATGGTGGATCCATAAGTTTGGAGATATAATGTGGAGTTGGGCATCTAAGGAAAGAGTATTGTAATAGTTTTTAATCAATAAAACAAATATTCTCCGCATATTCTTACATTGTCTCATGGGTACAGTCACTATAGAAATGAATTCAAATGCTTATGGAAGCATGATCTTGATTGGATAGTGATGTAAATACACTTATTTTGTTGTCATTTACATATTCCATGCATTATTTTTAGTATTCTTATTGTTCTTAAGGCAAATTAACTAACTGGGTTTTTTTTTGGACTGTAACTAGTTTAGAAGGGTACAGTCAGCATTTAGAAGTTGAAGTGACCATAATGAAGTAGCTCTCCCACCCCTATGGCCACTGTGATTGGTGGGAGAGTGCAAAAATGTATTATATCCTTGTTTTGTAGTTTGTTCATGCAAGGATGTAAGTTGATGTTGTTTGAAGATCATTGAATGAAGGAGATTGTTGTGTGAGCAAGTTCTCTATCTTATGCTAATCAATATGGTGGATTGTTGATGTGGGGATCAATGTTGATGTATTAGATCAATTAGACTGATTTGAAAGAGATTGTAAAGTTCTTTTTGAACAGACCCTAGTTGTGTGACCCTAGGAACAAGGGTTTGGTGGCTAGAAGATTTGGTAGGTGTTGAGACCTTAAAAATTTGAAAATATTTTGTTTTTAGACCTTAGAAAAGACTATTTCTTGGTTGGGAGGAAAGGGAGTGAACATCTTTATGAGTTTCTTTGTAATGGGGATGTAATTAGGCCTAGTTGGTGGGTGCTAGGCTATTAGATCTAGTATATGTTTCAAAAGAGTCTACCCTAAGACTATAGATCCCTACAGTTTTATTGTCTATTAGTGTCTTACACTTAGTCATTATCTAGGCAATGTTGGTCCGTCGTCACTGCGACTGAGTCATCATGTATAGGTCGAGTGATATAATGTACATTTACTAAGGAGTAGTAACTGATGAGTAAACCTATGGTCGCCAAGTATGTTTGTATTAGCTGAGTAAATTTTTACCAAGTTATGTAAAAAAGACAATGGCGAGCGCCAAAGTACAAAGAAAAGTGAATGCCGAGTGCAAGAGATATCAATTGTCGAGCAAGCCAAAATTAGCATATGTGTTTGTTATGGTGCAATCACCAAGGTAAAACATTTTGGATGACATTCATATTTTGTTTACCATTTTTTAAGGAAAGCATAGAGGTGATTACGCTTCTATTTTTTAATCATTGATCCTTATTCAACACTTCGAGCCAATCAGAATTAGGGAAAGGCTAAGCGACAAAAATGAGTTAATCTGGATTGTAGATCTCAAATCTTGGAGGAATTTAATTGTCTATATAAGATGAGATCTAAACCCTAATGTGTGTGAGTGTATGTGTGTGTGGATGAGAAAGGAAAGAGAGAATATCTTCAAACTAGTGAAGGATTCTGATAGCTCGTTCAATTATCGAGTGAAACAGAGTAAAGCAGTGAAGGACAAAATTGAGATAAACTTGGTAGATAAGATCAAATCAATACTAGAAGGAGATGATTTGTAATCAGCATATAGTGTAGACCAGAGGATTGGGTACCGAGACATTCTAACAAGTGTATTAGGGTAAATATCTTAACAGAGTGGTTTTAACAAACCTTACTTAATCTCTTAACTCAGTGCTTACTTAGTTGTAAGTTTTAAACCCTTTTGCAAGGTAGATTGTATAAGTCTTTAATCTCTTAACAAGGAAGACCCCTCACAGGGTAGATCGTAGTTTGTGATCAAATTTTTAGCCCTAACAGGCAACATTTATACTATAGTACTGAATATTTGTGGGTGTCATCCCCACCCTAGTTTTACCTTTCAAGGGTTTCTGGATAACCAAAATTAATGTTTTATGAGTACTTTCATGAATGATGTTTAGTTTATTAGTTTCATTACATTGATGAAGTCTGTGATAATGCTATGCAAGTTTTCAGTAATGTTATAATGGATTAATAGGCGATATTTGATTCACCCCCCCCTCCTCAGTATCACATTTCCTAATAGATTTCCAACAATTGGTATCAGAGCTCTAGGGTTTCTTATAGAAAGTCTAACCACTTGAAGAAGAAGATCTTGAGATGGAGGTTTATAAGTTGGGAAAAATTATAGAGAATCAGAAGACTGATGTTTAGCTTGCATTAGAACAACTTGAAGCAGCCAGAGGAGAATTGAAGAAATCCTTAAGCAGAAGAAGAGAAATTTCTATTCACCAAAATGAATCACAATATCAAGAAGAAGATACTATTGGACTATTTTATAATGGGAAATCTGTAGAAAGTGACAAAGCCATAAAAGAGCTATTGGAGAAAAATAACATACTCAATGAGAACATCATAAATCTAAAGAGAGAACAAGAAATTCAATCTGTCAAACTATGTGAAGTAGTTGAACAAACAAAGAAAGTTGAACATGACAAGACAATGGTAGAAGAAGACAAAAGACAAATATCAATGAGACTTGATGAAAGGACAAAAGACATGCAAAGGTTGACTAACAATCAACTAGACATGGTAAATCAACTATTACTAGTTAATCAAGAATTGGGCAAGAAAGATGTGGAAATCACAAATCTAAGATTAGAAAATAATCAACTAAGGAATGAACTGAGATCTGAAAAGGAAATAAATGAAAGCATGAACAAACCTAATGAAGCTGCAAGATACTTTGAAGAACTGTTAAGGTCACCTAGAAGATCTAGTGATAGATTTGGACTTGGACTAAATGAGAAATCATCATCCACTAAGGAGAATCATCAAAAAGTGGAGAGCAAAGGAATGATAAACCAAAAAACAACAAGCCTACATGCCATCACTATGGAAAGCCAGGACATACAACTAACATCTGTAAAAGAAAACATGGTAAGTTTGATCCTATACCTAAATTTAATGGACATTAGGCACATGAATGCAAGTCTAAGGTCAACAATTCACCTATCTCACCAAAATTTCAAGACACTATTTCAACTATCAAAAGTATGGACATAGAGCATTTGAATGCAGATCTAAACTTAAATGGTCATCAATGAATAGACTAAGTCACCTAAGAAGAGTAACTCATACAACTGGGATTATAACACTTGGTATAGTTGTCATTACTGTGGAAAATAAGGGCACATTGGAGAAAATTGTCTAAAGACTCATTTCAGAGGGAAATCTAAAAGTTGGATGAATGGAAGTATGGTATGCTACAAATGTAACAAGGTAGGTCACCTAAAGAAATACTATAGATCACCCATACCAAGAAATGATTAAAGAAAAAATGAATATATCATTGAGAAATTGAGAAATCAGATGAACAAAACATGGAAGAAGAAAGAAGAAGGAAGCATTAGTGAAGCCAGTGCACCTAAGGTCACCCAATCCAATGGATGAGGTGATCACACTACTTTGACCTAAGAAAAGTAGGTATGTATGGAACTAAGTCTTACAATGTTTTATCTTATATCAGTTCCTAACATATGTTGAGAAAAAGTCCATATCTGCATAAATAGAGATGCATTAGGACATATTGGAGCAAATTAGAACAATTTATTTTTGATGTTGAGCATCAGTGTTTGAGTAAAAAATGGTCGAGTTATCAATGTATGTCGAGCACCTTGCGATAGCTGAGATGTGATGTACACCGAGCTGTAACCAAATGGTTGTGTCGACCGAGCTTCTATTAGTCGAGCTTAACATAAGATTGGAGAGGTTCGCAACTATGAAATCAAGGAAGCATACAAAACATTGTGCTGCAATAGAGTGTTGAAGCCAGAACACTAGAAGGTTTCTAAGCAAGGGTTAGTTCATGCCCTAGATTTTTTGCAAAATTTCAAAGTAGAAAAATGACAATCTCCACTATCACTAATTTAGAGATTGAGTTTGCAGTGAGAGTAATTGCTCACAAATTCTATCAGTCTAGTTGGTTGGATAATGTCCCATGTATGACTATGGACCAGGCTTGGAAAATCATCAAGAAGGGCCATACCTATGACCTCGCCAAGCTCTAACTAACTCAAGTTTCTGAGAACCTTACTTCTATCCATAAATTGAAGAATTCTATGTGTAAGTTTGGTTCCCTACTCATCTGTCTATTCTTTTACATTCAGAAGTGTTTTCCTACTATTGGTGGAGTAATTTGGGATAAGAATAGGACAATCAATCAAAGTTCAAATTAATGAGTTTATCAGTCAGATAGGAGAGAATTTGGAGGGTGTAATGGAAAACTACTTTTTTTAATTCAAGAAGAAAATGAGGAAGAGAAGTAGGATTCTAGTATCTCTTGTTGAGAAATACAATCAGGACATTTGTTTCTTAGTAGATATTGACTTCACATATGCACAAGTTGTTTTACCAAGGGTATCATGGCTAATGCCATTACCTTATGTGGTTAATATTGATGAGACCACAGTAGCAATCACAGCTCTATTAGCTGAGGAAATTGATCAGAAGGCTCCCTACTTTGGAACATATGAGGAGGCTAAGTCTAAGATAACCATGGGATTGAAATTTGCTACCATGGATAGACAGAGGAAAAAAATAGTAAAGAACCTAGTAAAAATGATAGGAGAGAGAGAGAGAGGTAGATGCACCTCTTGAACTGACACAAGGACTAGGAGAAGACTTGAAGAAAGTGAATCTAGTGAGAGTGAGGAAGAGGAGAAAGTAGTGGAGAAGAAAGCCAAGAAGGAAGTAATTGTTGAGCCCATGAGAAAGAAAATGAAAAAACCTAAGGCTATTTCATCACCTGTTCTTAGGCCTAGAACAATTGAAACCTCTAAAACTGTAGCTTCCGAGACACAAAAGAGAACCCCTACATCAGGGAAAAGGAAAATTGTTCAGCCTAGGGTAGTGTTGAGCCAGTCAAGGAAGAATCCTAGGAGGAAACTTATTTTGGAGAAAGATGATGAGGAAACAAAGAGTTATGAGGAGGTTAAGAAGAAGAAGTTACAAGTACAGAGTAAAACACCGAATGTGGATGAAATATGCTACACCATCAAGAGCTCTATTGGACTAGAAGGTTTGCAACAAATAAGATTTGAGAGCATGAGCATAGGAGATAAGGAGAAAATTGAAGAAGCTATAGTTGAGATGCTTTACACTTTCAAGATGCTACCAATACAAATGTGGAAGTTGATCCCTAATGAGTTATATGAGAGAGTTGCACAGAAATGGAAATTTTCCCTAATGACTGAGAAGAAGATAAGGGAAAGTACATTATCTCAAGTAGCACTAGACCTTTCTCCTGGTAGTATTCAGGAAGTTATGGAATAGTACAGGAATACATTCAATCCTAAGAAGAGGGCTTACTCTATCCTTCAACACAAGGTTGAGGATGTTGTTCAAGAAAGTCTTAGGACTTGGAAGATTGTTTTTGGTTTGTTAATTGACAAAAGTGCACAATAGGAAGCTAGCACATCTAAGGGTGTTGGGCTAGAAGATAATAAATAATATGTAAATGATCCACTTATTTAGGAGAAAGAAGTTCCCAAGGAAGAGAAATGTCAGGAGTTACTTTAGGTAAATGTTGTCACAAGGGATTGCACCCATGATAGCTAAGTATGAAACCTAGTAATCCCATGAAACATGGGAATACTCTCAAGATGTGGGACTGCTTCTTGAGAATACACCTCTGGATTAAGGGCCAGCTTCCCCGTTTGTATCACCTAAACTACACTAACTTTGAAGGGAAAGGGATAGAGGGATTGCATAAAACTGAAACTAAATCTAACTTAGGTGATTCACCAAACTGGATAGATCCACAAACTAAAAACAAACTCACAATGTAACCCCAACACATAATAAAAGCTCCACAACTCTTCCAAGTCTAACTTTTCTTCTTAGTAAACAATCAAGTGCTGAATGTGAATGAGAAGGAAAGATAATTTTCACAACTTAGCATAGTTAGATGCACATAAATTTAAAAACCTCCAAGTAAATCGATTCTCGCAAAACAATCAAATGAACATACTATCATGTAAAGGATCAAAATCAATCACAATACATAACACTTAGCTCATCAACTGACTCACAAACTATAGAAAAGAAGGGAACAATTTTATTATTAGCTAGAATAAAAGGAGCTACAATATTAGATTGCTTCACAAGAGCTACAAAATTCACCTCCTGAGAATGAGGGAATGAAGAACCAACCTACTATCACCTAAGTGAGAGGCATATATAGGAAAACTGGAGAATCTGCAATGAAGACCACCACCTTGCCAAGAATAGAAAAGCCTCAGCCATGATCCCAACACTCTGAAATTTGGATTCCTAATTCTCGAGAAACTAGGGAGACAGAAAAAGTGGGGACCCTAAAAATATCTAGTCAAAGGAAGACAATCCCACCACTAAGTCATGCAACATAATGATATTCTGACGAGGCTTATAAAATGCCATGTCAGAATTTACAATAAAGACCTTGCAATGACTTAACATTTAAAATATTCCCCTTTACTAAACCAAGTTAAGTGGATTTAAATACATTAATAAATATTTTTCAACCCTAAATAAAAAGGGGAAAACATATTTAAAATGTTTACAATTTATTTCAAAATCCACTTAACACACAAATGGTTCAAACCTAGGACCCACCTAAATGCAATCCTAGTCTTAAAATTTTTTTAGAACCAATAACCCTAGGATACAACTTATAGCTTACAAGTGAATATTAAATATCTTCAACCCAAAAAAAAAAATGGGGAAAATATTTACAAACAATTACAACATACAACCCAAAGTTGAAAAAATGTGGCTTTTAATTACTCAACCCTAAATAAAAAGGGGAGAAAATCAAGCACTATCTTGAGACCCTTATTCAAAAATGTGGATCCTCTGTCAATCATAGTCTTCACTCGGCATCTGGCACATTTCTATCTTCATTGGCAGTTTCATTGGAAACTTCTATTCTGATTGCAACTCTTGATGGAAACCTTCCTCTGATTTGGAAACAACAAAAAGAAACTGGCAATATGCTTGGAGGTAGGCTTACTTGATTGTTTATCAATTTTTTCATTGCATAATTTCTTCTAAAAAATGAGGACATGGTTTAGATATGCTATGGCACAGCAACAGTGCAAAAGACATTTGTGAGACTGTGTCTCTCCATGTATTTGGTTCCAGCTGTTGTTAATGTTGTAAAAAGATGCTTGTTAAGTGTGTATTGATAAATGGCACTGTTGATTTGTTGGCTATAGCCCCGTGATGGAAACTAGGGCATCAATTAACTATGAATTTGCATTCCCCACTAATTTTTTTATTTTTTATTTTGCATCTTGTGACACTGTGCATGTCTATTGATGGATCTCCTCTTTATTCAAGGGCACACCACTATGTATGCTCAACTCTATATCTTGAGGGCATTATTATGTTATCTATGATCTGAAGCACTATTATTTACTGCTTAATATTTGTGCTAGCCCGTGAACAAGGTAGGGTTTTGCAATGTTCAAACTGCGGGCACCAATAATGTATTTGTTCTTGTTTTCATTGTTAATGTCGTGGGCCACTATTAATTTAGTTTTGAGTCCATGTCAACATGCTCTTAACATTATTGTGATTATAGCCCATATGCAACAAAGCTAGGGCATCATACGCTATTTGAACCATAAGCCATGATGGCACTATTTTGTTATCATTCCCTACATTGTCTATGACTCCTTTGTTGAAGCCTGATGATGCTAGATGCTAGGGCATAATATGTTTGAGCTTTGTAATCATTGCCACCCTAGTGTTTATTAGGCCATCATTGCGTATGTTGTATCTTACATCCTATGAGTGCAAAGCTATGGCACTGTTTGCATTTTTCATTAAGTAAACCCGAGAACTTAAAGCTCATGTATTTGAGCTAGGGAACCCTCTATTGCATATTTTCTATTATGTATTTGGCCCTTGAAAACTAGGGCACGGTTTGATTGCTGCATTGCTTTTCGACACCTTTGTTTGATATCTTTAAAGGCATCGATCTTTTGCAACGAAACTATAGGTTTAAGCCCATGAACAAAGGGCATTATGTATCTCTATTTTGTTCTCCCTCTGATGTAGCCCAATAACATGTACAAGGGCACTGGTCTACTTTGATTGCTCTCTACACTTGATTCATGGCTTGTTGTGCACCTTAGGCATCTGTATGTCATTGCTGGTACTTCTAGTGTATCTGTTGTTTATTTGGGATGCTAATTATGTTACGACATTATCATTTTGATCATGGCATGGCAATATTTCTCTTACCATTACATATTATGCCATTCATTTCAATTTCCTATATATAGCTCAAGAGTTAATGGACTAGGGCACTATTGTATTAGTCTACTATTGATGTTTAAGGGCCCATGCACTGGTCTCTTTATGCCCACTGTTACAGTGTGAAAGCATAGGCCTAAAAGTTTATCACCATGTGTACTATTTGTACTTGTGTTATATGGCATCTCTGTATCTATATTTTGCTCCCAACAAAGATAATCAGATGTTCATTGTCATGCCACCACTCTATTACCATTGATACTTTTGAGCTCACCTGTTATAAAAATGACATCATTGTTTGTCGTATCTCTGATGGATCTTTATTTCCTTTATAGTGCTAAGCATTTCCATTATGAATGATGTCATGCCATGAAAGAATAGGGCGTCATTGCATGCTTGCTATTAGATAGCCTGTACTCTATTTGCATTTTTTTATTAAAAACTAAGAGCACCATGTATACCTCTGCTTTGAAAACATTATCTTATTTCTTGCATCATTTGACTCTCACTGTTGTACACTAGTGCCATGCCTAGAACATCATACTGATGTTGGCCATTTGGTTATGTAGCCCTGATAGAATGAAACTATCACTATCAATCCTTGATCTATACCTTCCGTGAGAATTTGCCACTTGATTTGTGCCACCAGTGTGTGTTTCATAACAGCCCCATAGCAATGATTGAAATGCAGATTTATCACAATTTTCATATCATAGCATTAGTCATAAAATGCAACTTGAAACATATGAATGCCTTCTGAAAATGCAAGTGCAATGTATGAGTTTTATGTTTAAGCATTATGTTGTACCTTTTCTAGGTATGGATTGTGTGCCCTCAACTATACCATATGAACATCTATGCAACAGAGTGCCATGTCTAGCTCATAGGCTTGTGTACTCTACAAATAGCTCTGTTCTATTCTTAGTGCTATGAAACCCTCTGTAATTCTTTAAGTTCTTGATGTTGGATCATCTAAATGTTCCCTATATGTACACACTATGTGTGCTCTTGGCCCTTGATGCAATCACCTAATAGGAAACCTAGATTTTTCCTATCATGATCTGTATCAAGGGCCCAGGTCATTCATGCAATCATTATGGATCAGCTCTCCTATATCTGCACATGAAACAAACACATTAGTGAAAACATGGTGCCTCTTTTGGTTCTTTGGATGATTTCTCATGCACATGCCCTGAACACAGCCTTTTTTTAGAGGTGCATGACTGAGTGTGTATATGCATTACTATATTGTGGTATCAGCCATTGCTTAGATCCATTAGATCTAACCAAATCCCCCTCTTCTTCTTGTAGGTTCTAGATCACAGGAGCTTCTAGACAGGATCAGGCTTCAGACTTCAAAACCAGGCAATTTCTGGTACCCCAATGCAACATCTTTTTATGTATATTTACACTCATCTATTCATTTCTAGTAAAGGCTATGCTCACGGCCTGTGTGAGCCTAGATAGATGCTCTTTCCTTTTCAGCTCTTTTTACTTTTTTTCTTAGAACAAAGTGATGTATGTGTAGATGCAGATGTCATTCATTTCCTTTTCTTTTCCATGTATTACAATGAAATGAACACAAATTTAATCCAGATCACCTAATAATGCAAACTAGGTTATTGTAGCTCATCTAGTAACTAGGCTTTCAATATGTGTCAAAAATATGACAATGATAAATATTTTTGACATCACCAAGGATACCCCAATGAAGAATCAGGTATTGAGTGACGAAGACATAAAAGTCAAGGAAGCACAAGCTACATCTTTGTCCGGTAGTAACACTATACTATTACAAGTTATAGATTATCCATTAATTGATGACACATAAACTGTTAATTCAACCCCTGCCAATCCTCAAGTTTTTACAATTGACATGCTAGCTTGTATCAGCACTATTGAGGAACAGGATCAGTCAGCACCTGCACTTCAGTTTACATCTCTCGAGGAGTCACAGAAAGAAAAAATAGATCAGTCTATACTAGTGATTGTAAATCCTCCTATGGAGGATAAGGGAAAAGAAGAGAAGGTTATAGATATTGACATCTAAGAGCCTAAGGAGCAAGAGGAAATAAAATCTCTTGTACATATGCCGAGTGGGAATACACCGAAGAAGAAGGCATAGAAAAAGAAGGGGAAAATATCTACACCTGATGTGACACTCGAGGAATTTATTGTGATTCCATAATGGGACACAGATAAATTATCATATGAACATATGCAAACATTGCAAGAATTAGTAAAGAAGAAATGTAGGAAGGAAGAATTGAGAAGGGAACATCAGTAAAAGCAAGTTCTTCATGAGATAAAATGTATATTCATTGATGCTTTTGACATGACTAAGGTTAATGACTCTGAACCCATTCTGGAACAACTTGTCCACATAGTCAAGAAAGTGACAGATGATGACAAAAAATCAAATGATAACTTGTTGTAGTAGTCAAAAAGGAAATTTGAGACAAAGGTACTAGATAAGGTCTCTATTGAGATTGCAATGAAGCAGGTAGAACTTTCTACCCTAATATTAGATTCAGAAGGAGTTGTACTGAATGCACAATCTTTGTATAAGAAACTATGCAATATAGAAGAATTTACTAAGGATAACTAGGTGTTGGTAGATATACTACAGCTAGATATTAAGTCTATTGGTCACTCATTGAGTTTGGATGCAAGTTCCATCGCTTTTCACTATGCCATGCTTGTACATTCTCAAGGAAGGATAGCTGAGTTGATGGCTAATGATGGTAAGATAAGGACTCGTCTACTCTTTATTCAAATAATTTTGACACCTCACCTGGAGGTCATTCAAGGAGAGTTAGTGAAGGCTAAGGAACTAATATAGAAAGTCCTCATCTTTCTACTATTGAAAGCCTATTCAACCTAGTTGCCGATCTAGAAGTACAATTAGAGGTTCTGAAAGTTGCAACATCTAGTTGGGAATCTGCATTGCATATGGTTATGATGCTTCACAAACCATTTATGGAGAAACATTGCAAGCTCCCTACTAACAAAGAAATCATGAGTGCCAAAAATAAGGGGGAAATAACAAAATGACATATCAAGGCACATAGTGAGGAAATAGAATCAAAGAGCCAAAGCATAACAGAATGGTACGATATACTCAGTTTTGTATATGTATATATCTTAGGGGGAGTATTATGTTAATACTAAGTACTCTTGAATATATATTGTAAATGTCATGACAAAGTTTTTTTGCAACTAATGTCAAAGGGGCAGATTGTAGATCCCTACAGTTTTGTTGTCTATTAGTGTCTTACACATATTCATTATCTAGGCAATGTTGGTTGGTCATCTCTGTGACTAAGTCATCATGTATAGGCCAAGTCATATAATGTACATTTATCGAGTAGTAGTAACTATCGATTAAACCTATGGTATGTTTATATTAGCCGAATAAATTTTTGTCAAGTTATGTAAAAAAGACAATGTCGAGCGCCAGAGTATAAAGAATAGTGAATGCCAAGTGCAAGAGATATCAATTCTTGAGCAAGCCAAAATTAACATATGTATTTGTTATGGCACAATCACTGAGGTAAAACATTTTTTCCGACATTCATATTTTGTTTACCTTTGTTGAGGAAATCACGAAGGTGATTACGCTTCTATTTTGCAATCATTGATCCCTATGCAACACTTGGAGCCAATCAGAATTAAAGAAAGGTTAAGTGGAAAAATGAGTTAATTTGGATCGTAGATCTCAAATCTTGGAGGAATTCATTTGTCTATATAAGATGAGATCTGAACCCTAATTTGTGTGAGTGTATGTGTGTGTGGATGAGAAAGGAAAGAGAGAATATCTTAGTGAAGTATTCTGATAGAGTTCAGTGACCGAGTGAAATAGAGTAAAGCAATGAAGGAAAAAACAAAGATAAAATTGATAGATAAGATCAAATAAATAGTGGAAGGAGACGATCTATAATTAGCACACAGTGCAGAGTGAAGGATCAGGTACTGAGAGATTCTAACAAGTGTATCAGGGTAAATATCTTAACAAAGTGGTTTTAACAGACCTTACTTAATGTCTTAATCAAGTGCTTACTTAGTTGTAAGTTTTAAATGCTTTTGAAAGGTATATTGTATAAGTCTTTAAGCTCTTAACAGGGAAAACCCCTCATGGGGTAGATCATAGTTTTTTATCAAATTTGTAGCCTTAATAGGCAAACTTTATACTGTAGTAGTGGAGATTTGTGGGTGTCATCCCCACCCTAGTTCTACCTTTCAATGGTTTTTGGATAACAAAAATTATAGTGTTATGAGTACTTTCATGAATGATTTTTAGTTTATTAGTTTCATTACATTGATGAAGTCTGTGATAATGCTATGCAAGTTTTTAGTAATGTTATAATGGGTTAATAGGTGATACCTGATTCACCCCCCCTCTCTCAGTATCACATTTCCCAATAGATTTCTAACAAAGACTTGGGGAGGATTTAGGGAATCCAAAAGGGTATCTAAAACACTAATAGGTTTCTAGAGTTGTTTGAGAAGATTAGGAGAGAGAGGTAATTTTGTGACTAGTGAAGACTACAAGCCTAAAGGGCTAATGGTATGGTTTGAATGGAAGAATTGCTGACCAGACTTGGTGGGTTGGTGAAACATGGCATATGGACCATGTTAAGATGTTCTAAAGAGTTACAACAAAGGAGGAAGTCCTATTTGAATTTTTGACATAATGGAGGCTCTAGGTTCATTGGGTGAAGCCTAGACAGTGTATCCTTATGAAAGAGTTTTGATATGAGAAGATTGTCTCACTTGTTACTGATTGGTCTTGTATTTATATAAGGGTATGGGTTCAAATTTTCTCACACACCACCACTACATCATATTCATAGTCTAATAAAGTATAAATCATACAGTAACAATATACATCGATAAACATACAAGCATAACTATAAGGCATGGGAAATTTAAAAATCATAAGACATCCACATAAACATAAATTAGTATACATAAATACACCAAACACATGAATTGCATACCTAAAACATAAAAGATCTATATTTGTAGGACATGAAGCCAAATATAGATGTCCAATAATGTCATACATCGGATATAACCAATACAGTTAAACCGGCTTCCTCAAAGCCAAATGGATGTAAAACATGTGACTTATACAATATACAAAAAATATGTCCACTAATTTCATATGGGAATACAATCTATATCCCTAATCTAGTCATTTCCCTCCAGGGGAAAAAAATAAATCCTGACTGTCTTTGATCATCGTGTCGATGGAGATGTAGTGGATGTTGTAGTCTTCCAAGTGCGCTCAATAGTCCTCCTATCTATACTCTTCTACAGCTCGAGCTGATAAAAAAAAATTAAGCATCATTAACTAATATACATCAAAATTAAATTGTACAATGACATAAAATAGAATATTTGCTTATCACTAGCAAATAGTCACTATGTACATCCATCGAAGGTGCATGCTGACGATTTGGAGTAATAAGTCCCTACAACAATGATCAAAATAATAATTAAAATACATACATGAATATCATTATAAAATTCAATACAAACTATTAAAATAACAATTAAATTAAGTGATCTCTTTCATACCTCAGTCAGTTCTTCAAAACTAGCTACTGTTGTAGCTACTCCATGATCCAAAGTATCATGAACAAAAGGAGGAGTCTCTGATGTCAATAACTGAAAATGAAACAAAAAATGTATTATGTAGTTATCAACATTACATATATTTTTTACAACCCTACTAATGAATAAATGGTACCTCTGTGAAGGTTCCACTGCATCCTTTGGTGTGTGGTGTCAAAGTTGAAGATCCAACATTAAACTAGTGCACATGTACATGGAAATTTATAAGACAACCATTCATATAAGAATGTACTACTGACATGTTAATTATAATGCATTATTACATATATACACGTGGACTCAATAATGACGTCACAAAGCCAGGTGAAGGAATGTGATCACCGCAATGACCATTTTGCCTTTGGATTTTGATCATAATTTGTCTAGTAATTTTGTTATTCATTCATTTATTAATTAAATATAATCAAGTAAATCAAATTAACATGCAAATAAAGATACCTCAAGGAAAGTGGCATGATGCCCTTAGCTGTCTATTAATTGTGAATGTCAATGGTCCACCAGTGAACTAAAGCACATGCACAATAAGTTATGATACAATCATTCATATAATTACATAATGATCACATATATTAATTAAAATTCTTTATTCAATACATACTTGTGGAGTTGACGAGAATGTGTAGAAGGGGACTAGAGGATCAAAACCATTGCCACCGACACTCTTTCCCTAAATTTTGATCATAATCAATAGATACTAAATTAATCAGTTATTCCTTTATAAATGAAATATGATCAAATAAATTTAATGAGCTTGGAAATATTTGCCTGTGTCAATGCCAAATGTCATATTTAGAAAATCATCAGTCATCATTCCATGATCCTCTTCCTCTCTCTCGGTAGTACCAAATGTGCATAAGGATCCACATGACTGACAAATATGCCCCTTCAAAGATTGACCATGGTGACCCTCAACTAAAGGAGTGGCACACTGAATAAGAGTCTTTGTCAGAGCACTAATTGTGCCTAGTGTGTCCACCTCTACATCTTCCTTCACAATGGAAGGAATACTAACATGATCCACCTATGGCTTGCCAATAGGAACTTTAGGTGTGTTAGGGTCATTATGTGCCCCCGCTCTATCAAATGATAACCCCCCTCCTCTACCCTAAGAATCTAGAAAGTCAAAATAATTTGGCACCTCCTTGAGTACAAACTCACAATAGAGTTTCCTCAAGAAATATATAGGAACCTCATGATTGTTATAGGGATGGGAATCAAAGACCATCCACCATCTCTCTTAAAAGGTTTTTTTATGTCTTCATTCAAGCACCAATAAATTGGGAACCTCCTTGTTGTAATTCTAAGAGTATTAGTGTCCCTTGATTTTTTAAAGATTTTGCATATGTCATCTTTTGTGATTTTTTTCTATTTTATGTCCTCATATGACAATTTATTTGCATAAAATTATTTTTTTTTTTCTCTTTTATCATGTCATAAATTGAGTTTCCCACTAACTGAGCCTACATGGGTCAAGATTGATTCGAATGATTTTTCAAGTCTTTCCCTTCCAGGATTTGTAGCAATAGAATCTTTTAACCTACTAATTAAATATTCTAATTCTTTTTTCCCTCTTTCAATTTGTTTCATCAAATTTTTAGTGTTCCACAAGGAGGTATCTCAATTGGTGGAGGCGGTTAAGGTTCATTTTCTTGGTTATGTTCTTCATTCATTTGTTCATGAAGAGAAGATGGAGGGTTTGGTTGAGGGTTTTGTTCAAGGAGATCATTTCTTCTTGACAATTAAAATAAAATCAATTTTAAAATCTTAATTACACTTAAAATATAAGAAAAGAAATTTTAACAAAACAAATTGCTTCAAAACTAAAGTTTCAATACAAATAAGAGGCATGGTTTGTAAAAACACTTACCTATTCTTCTATTTTGAACTTGACGACGTCATAGAGCCATTCTTTATCAAATTTGATGAATTGAACAAGCAAAATTTCTATGCGCACACGCTTTGGGAAGGCCCCTTTTGCTACAAATGTGAGTTTGTGGCATGAAAATGACCCTTTGAAAGGAAACCAAAAACTTTATAATTTTTACATAGCGCATGCGTACTATAGTGTGCACGCGCTATGTTTTGAATTGCCCAAACCTAAGGCTTGAGCAACCCAAGCCATAGTCTGTGCGCACTATAGGGTGCATGCACTTTAGTGCATATGCACTATGGTCATTGGGGGGCCAAAAAGGAATGTGGCACCTTTTTGGTCCCCCATCATTGTGCATATACCCATCACCTAGTGATATCAATAGTACAAATTGCTAAATAATCAAAAAAAGGTAGTAGCATATCACAAATAAAATGCTCCAACATCCAACATACAAATAATAACTCTTTCTCACTTTAAATCACTCTACTTAAACCTTAACATGACCAACTTAATAATAATAAAAAAATACAACTAAAGTATATGCAATTTTTAAAAAAATATTACAGGATGAATGAATTCATTCACAGCCTTTGGAAAAAAGATATGATTTAGATCAATTATAATAAACATGACAAAAATAGAGATAAAAGACTAATAAAAGTGCACTTTTAAGACATATTATTTACTTATTGTGTGGATGGGATTAATTTTCCAAATTCTTATTATTCCAAAATGCTAAATTTAGTTGCAGCAAATTCTTCCTTCAAATACAATGTTAATTTTTTGCAAAATGATTATTGTTTTCAGTTATAAATAGAATTTAACAAAGAACACTCTTTTCATATAGATAAATTATAATATACAACCATCAATTACAAAATTAGGAACTATTCTCCTATAGACCTATTCATTGTACCTAAAAGACGTGCAAGTGCTAGTTTTAAGTTTTACTTGACCAAGAGGATGTTCCCTAAGATATATAATCAGCCTGAATCAATCACTTAGCATTAGCAGCATCAGAATCATTAGCCAACAGCTTAGCCAAACTCCCTCCCCCTACTTAGTAAGCGTACAAATTTCCTTGCATAGGTTATTGGCTGCCTAATCAGCAACAGAGATCACAGCCATTATTATACCCTCTAATTTACAATTCTGAATCTGACCTCCCTTCATTTCCCCAATGATTAATTTGGAATCCCTTCCTCCATCCCTTCTCTTTAGCAATCATCTACTTCTACCCTCCACAAATATACCCTTCTATCACAATAAATGCATCCATCTATCACATGAGATTGTCAACAATGAGTACCTCATACAACCCTTGCCAAGTAATAAACTTGAAAAGATAGACATGAGGAGGGGATATATGAAGGAAGATATTCAGGTGGTGATAACCATGATTAATTAGGTATTTGGGCTGTAAAAATCAATTTTATTGGAACCATGGATGATTCTTTTGATTGAGAGGATAAGGGGAAGGAAATCCAAGTTTGACTGGGCTAATATCCTCAGTGACAAACTAGATAGGTAGTTGATCTCAGTAAAAAATGACCCTAATTTCTACATGACCTCCTATGTTGTATATCTACTAGCTGCTAGGGTAGTATATCTTGGGTTGGTAAAGGTTGGTGTTATGGGTCAACCTAATGCTTGGCCATTTATAGTATACCCTCAACTTGTGAGGAATGATCATCTTGGAGAGGATAGCTCAAAATTTAGGATATCAAATGAGGCCTTTGTTTTTGCAATCATCTTTTCTATAGAGGGAGCTTATGCGAAGAGGTTATCAAAGGAGGTTATGGTGAAAGTAAAGGCCATGTGGACATACTATATTCAATTAAAAACCTTCACTTACATTAGGGTGGTAGGAAGTACTCTTACTCCTATGAAGTTTCCAAGGTACCCTTTTGATAGGATCATCCTACTAGAGATGGCCAGACAACTCTCGACTGCCTATGAACACATAAAACACAAGAAGAAACACTGTTGGGACTTTCCTATTTCAATAGGACCCCATTTTTTACAAGATATGAGAGTGTGAAAGTCTTTATCTTTTGAATGGGATGAGTCTCCCCTCTAATATTTCAATTTGATAAGAACTAGGTTTGACCCTATCGGTACCTACAATCGTATAATGGGGAGGCACTATGTGCATGAGCCACAGTTTGAAGATCATTGGATGAACTTCACTGATGACTATGAGGTGAGAATTGGTGACTATTGTCAGATGAGCTTGGAGTTGGTACAAGGTGCCTTACTTCTACGCATCTACAACCAAGACAAAATCTATACCAGGGCCATCCTCAATGTTGACGTAGATAAAGAAAAAAATGATGATATCAACTTCAAAGCATGCCATGTCATCAAGAAGATGAAGGCATGGATTTCCCATCCCTTCAAAATGGACCTTGTGCCAATGAAGCAGCAACTAGCTCAACCTTCCAAGGAGAAGAAGAAGAAAGGAGAAAATGTATTGATACCTCAATTTAAGGAAGTTGTATTAATGAGGCCAAAAATAGTATATAGACATGAACACCCGACTGCTTATGGATTGAATCCTTGGCCCAAGCCTCCAAAGACTAGGATGACTGAGAGCATAGCTCCACATGATGCCTCATCTTCTAGTGGCCAAGAGCAAGCAAGTGTACCCAAGAGGGCACCCAAGGTGAAAGTGGCCGAACCTAGGCTTGCTGGAGCAATAAAGGGGCATGTTTATCAAAGGAAAAGGTAAACTACACCTTCCCATATGGAAACCATTCTGGAAGAAGGTGAAGAAGGTGAAGAATATGAAGAAGATGAGATACTGTTGAACCGAAGGACTAGGTCAGGATCTTTCTTGCAGAAGAGGAAGTTTCAAAGAGGAGGATGTATAGATGGATTTGGATGAAGAAATCAAAGTAGAATAGATGAATTTATGGGATGATTTGGGTGATGATGAGTTTGATATATCATACTTTGAAGGTCATTATGGGTTTAAGGAACTAAAGCAGCAAATGCCAACGGGAGAACCTTCCATCGATCAGCATTTTCTATTTGTATCATCTTAAAATGAAAGCACTTCATTATAAGAGCATTTATCCCTTTGAGTAAGTGGTTTGGGGTCATGTTAAGCACCTTGATCAGGTCTTTGCATGTATTTGTATTTTTTCCCCACTTTCTACTTCTTCCTTGCACTTGATTTCTTCATTCTAGGTGAAATTAGGGTTAGGATCTTCAGGATTCTCCTTAATTTCCCTCTTCCATTGCTCTATTTTCTAGGTAGGATTTAGAAATAGGTCCTCCTAGCTTTCACCATAGTCATCACAGGATTTTATGTCTATCCCTGACATTCTATCCTATTCTGATATCATTTCTAGGTTTCTGGGCATCCCCGAAACCTCCTGACCTAGCTCTGACTGAATCTGGGCCCAGGGTTAAATTCGAGGTTGATCCTAACTAGGTTAGGATTGAGCTTGAACCTAACTAGGTCAAGATCAAGGTTGATCCTGACTAGGTCAGGTCCAACCTCGATTTTGCCCCCCTCATTCAAATTTCCAAGATCCTTGATTTCTGGGCATCAAGCTTTCTGGATATTTATTTTCCTACCTTTGGGTTGGCCATTTCGGGTTTTGGGATGGTAAATCCTTTAATTGCATTTAATATAGGTATATTTTATAAAGGTTAGGACCTAATTGGGATTTAATTCTCCAAGGTGGCCCCTCTAGAGGATTGTGCCCTGGTTCACTATAAAATAAGGCCTTCCTCTCTCATTTTCACATCAAGTTTTGTGAGAACATATCTCTCAATCAAATTTCCACAATCAAGCATTCAAGCAAGTCTTCAAGCATTCAAGTGCTCAAGAATTCATCCATCAAGGAGATCCATTGTTAGCTATTGAAGGATTCAATCTCTTTGGAGCCCCCTTTGATGATCCATCCTTCTACATTCATTCAAGCCTTCTCATATGCAAAGATCAAGTCAAGATTGGTGTTGAAGATCAAATGCCATTGATTGGAGACATCCTACATCCATTCAAGCATTCCTAATTTTGGATTTGAGGATTTGAATCCTCTACAAGGACTTCAACATAAGCGAGGTGATTTGTTTCAATTACTTTGTTTATGCATAATATATTTCAATTCAATTTCTGTGTTTGATCAGAATTTGACATTTTCCAAATCTGCCCTAATTTGAGGTTAGTATTTGTATTTCAATTATTTCATAGTCCAAACATAATTTTCATTCATAGGGAAATATTGGATTTACTCTCTCTCTCTCTCTTCCAAATTCTCCATAAATTGATTCAATTGTGTATTAACCTCTTGGTTAATCAAATTGGATCTCTTCTTTGGGAATTTGGGTTTGGGAATAGATCTCATATTTCCCCCCTTCCCCTTTCATTTGAATAGAGTTGAATCCATTTTAACCCTATTCACTATTTACATTTATGTCTCCACTAGTACAATTTACAGCTATAACTCCCATGGATAATGCAAAAGAAGTAGCCCAATAGGTATTTCAAGGACCAAAAGAAGAAGCTTTGAATATAGGTCAAGGAGAGTCTGTTGAATCATAAAAGGAGCCTTCTATTGGAATTACATTAGAAGAAGACATAGGGCTTCTAGTTCCTCCACCAATGTCAACTCCTCCACCTCAGCAAGCTTCAGTACCTACACCTTCAACTACTTCACTTCCACCTTAAGTTCAAACCAATCAACCTCCATCACAAACCCCACCTACTTAAATCCCTATACCTACTCCACCTCCTATTCATGTGCATATGCCTTCGCCTACTCCCTGGATAGCCCCTACTCCTCCTCTTTCTCCCATGCTACCACTAGTCTAGAATCCTATCCCTTCTCAATCCACTCCACCAATGCCTACTCTTCCACCTTCTCATACTGAGACAGATCAATAGGGAGACCAAGATACAAAAATGGAGATCAGAATAGAAAAGGAGATTGGAATAGAGGAACAAATTAAGTTGGAAGAGCAGATTGGAGATCAATAAGAACAAGTGGATGAAGAGGAAGGGGCAAGAAAGGAGGTAAGAGGAGAAGAAACAGAAGAGGAACAAGAGTAAGAATAGGAAACTGTCATCTCGAGCCTAGTCTCCCCTTATGAGCCCATAAATGCTTTCTCCAAGCCCTATTGGTTTACCAAAGAAATACAACCAAGGGTGATAGTTTACACGGATGAAGAGGATATAGATATTGTGGTGCTAGGTCGAGCATTTCACTGAGGAGAATCCATTACTTGGGTGAGGACTCTATTATATGTGACACAGGATCAAAAGGGTAACTGGAAAACAAAATTAGTCATCCCTACACTCAGTACTAGTATGGCTAAGATTACTCCTAAGGACTATATTTTTGAAGAGGTAGACTTGGGGGACCCAACAAGGGAAGGTAGTAAAACACTGGCTACTCTGGGTTTAAAGCATGCATTAGGTTTCATGGATAAGGATGAGGAGAAGATTAGAGCTTTGATGAAACAAAATGAAGCTGTGAAGATATTTATTCTTAAGATGGCAGGTCACATTGACCTTAGCAACCTTGAGGCGTCATTATAGGCTATTTTGGAGAAAAGGGTTGCTACTGAGATGTCAGTTGACACTTCACATTCTTTTATTCATGTATGTTCTGATTAGAAGGCCGAAAGATTTTGCAAGAACTGCTCTCAATATAATTTTGAGACCTTTTAGGGGTATCCTTAAGGAAATCACCAAATTGGTGGCTATGATGTGTGAGGAGGATGGTCTGGAGTAGAAAACTCTCAAGTGGCAAAAGGCTCTTAATGATCTTATAATAATAAGGAAGCAACGCTTCCAAGTTTTGGTAAAAATATATGAAGGATCAAAGCTTGATAATTTTGAAGAGTGGATCAAAGACATCACTGAGGCTTTGAAGGTTTACTAGAAATACCTAAGAAAAATCAATAGGAAGATGGACGAAGGGATGCTTTAGGTGGAAGAAATGCATGAATTTTTTAAAGGCTTGGAATTAGATCTCTATGATGATGATGATGATGATGATGATGATGATGATGATCAAACAATGCACCTAATTAAAGACATCGTGCATCATTTCATGGGTATATTTAATAGATTAAGGACAAAAGATGACCTCCGACAAATGTTTTATCAAAATGAGGAGATGCATAAAATGATAACTCGAGAAGAGGAGATACGAGCCTTTGCAAGTAACTTAGCCACCTTCTAGGAAAAGCAACAAGAATGCCTTAGAAACATCCAAATGGTGGATTTTGAAGAGGTTCAAGAGATAGTAGACAGGCTCTGGAAGGATCACCTAGGACTTCTTCCCAGTCACTAAGTGTTCAATCTTGGAATTAGCCAATTTTCATGGGAGGGAAATCTTCTTGACACTTAGTCAAATTTCTATTCCAATATTTTTGGCCTTTCTATAATTTCAACCTCTGAAAGTCTGAAATTATTGTTCAAACATGGTGTTTGACACTTAGTCATATTTTAGGAGTAAGGATTAGAGTCTGAAATTTTTGGGCTGTCACCGTCAATGACTTCCAGTCTTTTGCAGTGGAATTTTAGTCAGATTGGCCACATGTTTAGGGTCATTTTTAAATGCTTTAGAGATATCTTTCAATCAGATCCATGAAGGAGAGCCATGACAAAGATTAAGAGGAAGAATTCCAAGTTTTGATGAAAGAACATGCAGAGAAAGGGTGAAGTTCTAGAGTAGATTTTGAGTTGTTTAAATGAATCTTAGGCTTTAAAGTTGTAATGCACGTGGCTCAAATCTATGCTAGTTAGTTTAGGGATGCTTTAAGAGTAGATTTTATTTTAGTAAACTTTAGTTTTAAAGTTTATTTTCCAAGTTTCATGTGCTCTCGAAACCATAGCTGTGAAATTTCTTTCCCTAAAGGGTGAAGCCCTATAAATTGTAAAAAAGTAATGTAATTAAGGTCGATTACTTTGCAATACAATATTTACAATTGATGCTTCAATCATGGTGTGATTTTTTTGTTATCTTTGTGAAGTTTATGAATGTGTCTTTGCTCATTCATTTATTTCAAAGAGCCAATTAATTGTATGGTGATTTTGATCTATGAATTCATTAGTCTAGTGTTTATCATTGTTGCATTGCTTTGTTGTGATGAATTATTGAGGAGATTGTTTTTTGGTGCTTCAAGAAAAATTTGCCTCATGTGTGAGCACATTTGTGGTGGCTTCATGATTTGATGAATTTTGATACATCTTACATCTGCATTTATTTCTATTGATGATTGCATCTATAAAATCGGGGTTGTGATTTATTCAAATCTACATTTTGTGGGTTTTCTCCATCTTCTTGGTTCTTTAATTTGCAAGTCAGCACAACAATGATTTATGTCCATTAGTTTACTTTCTACAATTTAATTCCAAGTTATTATTACATTTCTCTTTGTTTACAAGTCAGTCACAGTATGTTAAATCAAATTTACATATTTTCATTTAAATATTCAATAAATACAACAAAAAAAAGAGAAATATTGCTCATTCTAAATATTATTTTGCAGTCCCTCCAAGATCAAACCAGCAAAGGCCTCCTCGTGAACAATTTCACATTTATCTTCAATTAAGCTATCCAAGTGGTTGAGACCTGGCCTAAAAGGAACCTTGAGACCAATTTTATCATTCTTCCAAGAGGGGAATTTGTTCATCCAAATTCCCAGCCATTGTCTTGTGTAAAAATGACGCTCAACAAGAACAAATTCATCTCATTATCTTATTAGTACTTCATGTCATTTAAGAACGCATGTGGCTCATAGTTCAACATTTTACTTTTTTCAATTTGGGTACCTTAAGTCACATTTTCTTTATATGCATTGTTGCATAAACTACCCTACATAGACAAAATTTCAAACCTTAAAACATTGCAACAAACATCCTCTTTCTCTATTATCTACTATTTTTTTCCAACTATATTAACAATAAAGTAGAAAAGATAGTCATTGGAACTAAAACTACTTTTTTTCTCTAGAGCATGTCTACTATTTTGTTCAAGATGTATTAAAATAGTAATTTTCATCCATTATAAATAATGAAGAGTTACACAATAATACTTGATTATGAGATTCAAATCAATTTTACTAAGTTAATATATGAATTAGTATGTTATTTAGATTTTATTTTCATGTAAATTCATTTTTCAAGATGAAGATGTTTTTTTTTTGGTCTTACCATAGCTTTACAATTTTGAAAGTGCTCTACATCACTTTTGTACTTGTTACCCCAATTTTCATATGCATGTAAATTTGGCTAAAACCTATTCCAAAATCTCTATTTCTATCCTTCCAAGCATCCCTAAATATTTCATGAATTTGTGCCATGTCCTTTGGCCTCTGCAAATTGTTTTACTCCCTGGTCTACAGTTATTTGAGCTAAATAAACCCTGCAAACCCTAAGCCCCTCATTCTATTTTCATGTTACTTTATCGGCAACTTAAAAGTCCAAATTTTGCATTTGTGTTTTAAAATCCTTCAGTCACCAACTCTCTGATTCCTGGTGGTTAACCCCTTAACACTTAGCGATTTAGCGAGTGGTTACTTTTTTGGTTGGTGGTCTCTGCTTAGCAGCTAAGACCAAGATTCTACATCTAACAGTTGTCACAAGATCGCATAGCCTCAGAGGATTCCTTTCCATCTTGCTATAGCTGTCAATCTTCCCTTTTGTGTAGTGCCTCAATTGCTAGGTGGGTCCACCTCCACATTGTCCTACATGGAGGCTTCCTATTGGTCGAGAGGTGGTGACTTGTCTGATTTTTAGAGTGGGCCTCATAGATTGTGCCCCTTTTAATCAAATGGCTGGCGCATGATCTCAAGGGTTTTTGTCAGAGCATCAGATTATGCGTCAATCATCAATCTTACTTTGTTGTCAGAGCCTTTGGAGGTGGCTCATTTCTTGCTTATGTGCTCACATCCAATTGGCCCACATAGCAATGAACTGGAGCATGTCAGTGGGGCCATGTCAAAGTCTCTGCAAGCATGTTAGAAGGATGAAGATCAATGGCTGGTGTATCTTCGCATAGCCCTTTTTTGACACATGTGATATTACGCCCACCGTTCGATCTGCCAAGTGTTCAGGTCCTGTCAGTGGGTCCAGTGCCAAGTTAGGGTGACATGCTCAATTTTCATTGGCCAATGTAAAGAGGAAATTAGTGGGGCTAGTGTTGCATGTTGCCGACTTGCTAAAAAATGATTGGTTGCCATGTGTTGATGAGGACTTCCAGGTGGACCGATGTGTCAGTGGGGTCACCGCTTAATGAAGATCAACAGCGAGCGTATGATCTAAAAGAATATTTGAAGGATATGAGATCTTGTGCCCACCATTGGATTAGAATCTTGTCTTAAGTGGTTCCAATGTTAGGGAAGAGTTGAGGTGTTTGCTGATGAGGCAAATGAAGTGAATGAGGGTTTGGCATGTGGCAATTATGGGCCCAGGGTTAGTAAAGCTTTTTGCGAACCAGTGACTAAGGGTTTCTCATGTTGGCTTAATGTAACCTGGGGTTATTAAAAGATTCAGCTATTCAGTGACTGCAGTGTTCATTGAATCGCTTGACCCAACTGGCATTAAGGAATGTATTTTGTGACTTAGAATTCCTCAGTCATACAGTTGCCAAGTAACTTAAAATAGAAAAGGTCAAAGGGGGTCAAAATATGCTGACATGCTCAATGCTCATTGGTCGAGACTTCCTGATGTGGCCTCAAAATTTTCAAATGGTTTCACGATCATTTCAAAGTTAATCAAAGCCGTTCATTTTCTGGGAGATAAAGGGTATCGACGGTCGCATTTTAAAATGATTGGCTAGCCGTTAGTTTTCAAATTCAAATAGTTCTAAGAGGATTTTTGCCAGTATTTGATTTGCAAGCTGCAAGCGGTGAGGTAGTTCAGAAAATTTATGTCTCCAGCACATTTTCTATTAAAGGAAGATGATGAGGAGGTCTGGGCAACTGTCACAGGTCATTTCTTGTCTTAGAAAGGTACCAGTTATGCATTCATGGAAAGACTTTGTGCAGGAAAGTAGATGAATCTAGCTTGCTTGTCTGCAGGTTGATGTAGTATAGGGATGGGTACACAAACTTGAGGTCTGATCAACCATAATGTTGTAGAGATATATTCATGAACCAACTTGATTGAGCTAGGGTTTGATTATTGTATTGTAAAATCTTGTAACCCTAGTTAGGTTTTGCTCCCGCTTGTTTAGAGGAGATGTATATATTGTATTTTTGGAGGTTTTGAGCTTAGAGTTTGACAATTGTAGAAGAAATTCATCTTTCTTAAGGGTCATTTGTGGTATCATTTCTACCCTTTGGCTTATATAGTTGTAAATTTTCCATTGATAATAAAAACATTGCACAGGTATTTTGTGACAATCCTTCATGTCCCTATGCTTCCTTGTTTGAATTATCTCTTATTGGATTAAAGTATATGATGTTTTCAATGATATCTTAGTGTTTTTGATCCCTCTTACTTTCTACAAGTGTGTGTGTTATTGTGTTTGATCTGATTTAGATGTTTTTGTGGGTATACTTCAGTGCCCTAATAATCTTGTCTCAATACTACACCGAGTTGCAAAAGTGAATGTCTGCTTGCAGGTCATAAGTTATGTCTTATGTTCAGACCCTCCTATGAAATACTTATGCAAGCCTATTCAGTAAGTTGTGACCTACTAGACCTAAGTCTTTCATTGATCCCATTCCTCTATACTAAGATCCAAACCCTAATTTTGGTGTATCACCTAGTAGGTAGTTTGCTTTCAATCATTTCCCCTTCAAGCATTCCTTCTATCCCTTTCCCTCAAAAGATTTATTTTTCATGTCAAGGAGAAAATTAAGGTGATTATCCAAGAGGAACTAGCCTAGAACTTGGAGGTCTCATCTCAGTTAGCATAGGTCCCACAACCTGGAGATGATTCCCATGTTATACTAGGTTATCAAGACTAAAAGAGCTTGAAACAAGGGTGCAAACTTAGTTTATAACAATTCTGGCATGCCTAGTGGGACTACACAAGAAGTTCATTGTTTGAGGATTATGTTATCTCTGATATGCAGATTGCACAATACCAACTTTTAAGAAGTGTTCTATCAAGTATATCTGGTGACTCCACTAATTTCAAATATAAGGGCTAACCTTGTTTAAGGTTTATGAATAAGATTGAGACTAGGAGCTCAAGGCCAACTAAATTTTCAAAGTTTCCCTTAGGAAGAAGTCATAAAGGTAGGTCAACTCAAAGAACATCCCCTACAAGGAGAGTTCAATCAACACCTCCTGATACCTCAAAAAGGAGAGCTTTTTCCTTTCATTCCAGAAGAAGAGGAAGATCTCTAACCATAGATCTAGAAGAAGATTCAAATCCAGCAGCAAATACAACTCACACAGTTGTCAATCTTCAGATTCCAACTCCTACAATGGCTAGGCAGTTTGCCTTTGTACCTTTCAACCAAGGCAGTCCATTAGCTTTTTCTCAACATCATGATGTGCCCTTGGTGGCACTTAAGAGTATACCTAATTTCACGGGTGAAGGGCAGACAACTACTTTTGAACACATAAGAGATGTGACCACCATCTACAGCATACACAATATAACCCAAGAGGATGTGGCCACAAAATTATTAGCAGCCTCTCTAAAAGGTAAGGCTCTTGAATGGTTTAAAACTTTAACTGTTGGTTCTATTACTTCATGGGATGAGTTAGGGGATGCATTAAGTAAACATTTTGAGAATAAATCAGATAACTTGTCTCTGGTAGAGCAGTTGACAACCATAAAGAGAGACCCTCAAGAGAAAATGATATATTACAATAGTAGATTCCTCAAAACATGGAATAGAATCCTAGTATCAGTAAGGCCATCAGTAGACCATGCTTTCCTATATTACTTGCAAAGTCTAAATGGTCAAATTTCTATTATGATCTAGTCTATGGGTGCTACTTCTTTACCCCAAGCTTTTGACATAGCTGTCAGGGCTGAAAATTGTTTAATCCAAGCAAGCATGATTGCTAGAAGGCCTCCTATGCCCATCCTTCTTAGCCTTCATCCCATTTCACCTACACAAGTACCCCCATTCACCCCTATTCCTACCATACTAGCACCTCAGGCTAGTACCAGTGGTCAAGAGCTAACAACTAGTTTCTCTCAAGAGCTATAAGAGATAAAGAATAGCCAATAGAATAGTCAGCAAGAAATGACAAACTTGTTGCAAACCTTGACTAAAGAGGTCAGAAATCTAAAGAAGCAAGGTCAAGGAATCAGACCACCCTTTCAGTCACAAGGCCAAGGTCCTAATCAGCAATATCAAAATCAAGGACAGCCTTATTAACAAAATAGGCCATCATACCAAGGGGGCTATCAAGGGCAAAGGCAAAGTTTTAATTAGAAACTATTCCAACCATATAACCCTACACCTCTAAATTTTGCAAATCCGGTGAGGGATATGGTTCCTAGTCAAAACAATATGGCTATGGATAATGAATGGTGTTTTCCTTGTAATCAGCCTCATAATTAGGCTACATGTTCAAATGGATGGATGAACCAAGCACTAATGGTTCAAAATGCCTCACAAGCTTAGTCAGAGGCTTCATCTAGTGGATCAGTGCCTCAACAAGAATCACAAGAAAAAGAGACTGGTCTCTTTAATTAGGAACAACTAGACTTCAATGGAGTCAATGATGAGGTTGCTTTTGTTTCTTATACAAGAGCAAAGAGAAGAGCTCAGGACATGGAGAGAGTAGATTCCAATGCCAAAGCCACTACATCTGTAGAGCCACTATAGCAAGCCACTCCCATGATACCTAAGGAGGCTCCTGTCATTACAAGCAAAGAAGGCCAACATTCTAAAGAAGTGGAGCCCATCATAGTGAAGGCACAAAAAAGAGTACACACTGGGACACCTTTCAATATTGTGGATAATATGAAGAAGGTGAATGTCACCACGTCCATGTGGGACTCTTTGGCTCTTCCAAGATAGCCTAAAATTTTGAAGAAGGCCATGATAGAAGTGACAACTCCTCAACCTACACAAGAAGCTACAAAGCTAGTGTTGGTTAGCACTAATCAAGACAAAGGAGATCCAAATAGAAACTCTGAGGCCAATGCCACACAAGGTAGGAACTCAAAGCCACCTCCCTTTTATGTATCTCTAATTATTGGAAAATCTTTAGTACATAATTGTATGGTAGATAGTGGAGCTACTAGCACTGTAATGCCCAAGAAGGTAGCTGACCAATTAGGACTAAAATATGAGCCCTTCCAAAAGAAGGTTACACAACTTGATGGGTCCTTAGGCAATACTATAGGTGTGGCTAAGGATACTAGTTTAATCCTACATGCTAGTCCTAATTTTTCCATCCTCCTTGATATATTTATCATAGATCTCCCTACATTATTTGCTATATGTCTTTCAAGGGAGTTTACAACCAAGATAGGAGGCTACCTATCTTCTAACTAGTCTCAGATATTATTTCATACAAGGTATGGGACCAAGGTCACCATCAAGTCAGAACCATTGGTAGCACACCATATAGAGCCATATGTGTCCAATACCATCAATGTAAATTGCCCTATATTTGATAATAGTGACTTCCAAACTATTAGTGAAGCAAGCACAAAGATAGAGAGTATCCCTGATATTTTTCTAGATGAAAGAGCTTCAAAGACCCAAGAAAATCTTGTTTGGGATTTTGGTTTGGGAAGTTATTTAATACAAGAAAGTGGGGTCATAGAGCCAAGCCTCCTCAAAGAAGATACTGATTCAGAGGATCAGAGCAATTAGGTTTGGGAACTATTTTTTGATGGAGCTAGAAGTAGACATGGTTCTGGTGGTGGTGCTATGCTAGTGTCCCCAAAAGGAGAAAGGTATTATACTTCCTTTAGATTCAATTTCTCCTGCACTAGCAATACTGCAGAATATGAAAGTCTAGTCAATGGACTAGAGTGGGCTAGAAAAAGAGGGCTTAAGGCCTTAAAAGTTTATGGTGACAATGATTTAGTTGTCAACTAAGTGAGAGGGATAAGTACAACCAAAAATGACACTTTGAGAGCATACAAACATAGAGTTTGGGATGCAATTGAAGACTTCTGTGCTTTCAATATTGTTGCTATCCCTAAAGAGCTAAATCAAAATGCAAATAGGTTAGCTATTGTTGGATCTCAATATGACATTCCAAATAGCATTTCAAGAGAAATGGATCAATAGCATATCAAAGTTATTGTCAGACCTTCAATCCCTGATAATGATGTTAAGTGGCAAGTGTTTGACAATGATGAACAAATTCTACAGTTCTTGTTTGAAGAAGATGTTTTTTTAGAGTACAATCAAGATAGGCTATCACAAAACTATGGTGATCAAGTGATACAACTCAAGTCCAATAAGATGCTTAGAGGTCTTGTTACATTAGAGGTTGTCTTCAACAAGGATGATCAAGTCAAGAAAAACAAAGCTGGCCTGGTAGTTCAACAAGAACATTGTGTTGAATTAGAGTTGGAACTAGGTAGGAGTTTACAATTTGGAAAGATATATACTGATTTGGAAAAGAAATATTACACACAAATTTTCAAAGAATTCAGTAATGTGTTTGCATGGCAATATGAGGACCTCAAAGGTTTTGATCCTGCCCTTGCCTAGCACACTATTGAGTTAGAACCTAATGCCAAACCAGTAAGGCGGAAGAAAAGGCCTGTTAATCCCAAGCTTGAGCCACTTATGCATAAAGAAGTACTCAAACTAATAGAAACTGGTATCATCTACCCCATCAAGCATACTAGTTCGGTTTCCAACCTTGTTGCTATTAGGAAGAAGAATGGGGAGCTAAGGTTATGTGTTGACTTCAAGGATCTTAACAAAGCTTCATTAAAGGATCGCCATCTACTACTCTCTATGGAACAAATTTTACAATGTGTCTCTAGATTTGAGATATTTTCATTATTGGATGGCTATTCAGGATACAATCAGATCCTAGTAAATGAAGAGGATCAATAAAAGACTGCACTTACAACCAAGAGGGGAACCATGGCTTATCAAAAGATGCCCTTTGGTTTGTCAAATGTAGGTGCTACATTTCAAAAGGCAATGGATATGGCCTTTAAGAGCCTAATGTACAAGTTTGTGCTGGTCTACTTGGATGACATAACTATCTATTCTAAACATGTAGTAGATCACATCAAACATTTGAGGAAAATCTTTTAAAGGTGTAGAGAATTTGGGATATCTCTTAATCCCAAGAAATTTGTGTTTGCAATCCATGAAGGAAAATGTTTAGGATATGTAGTATCCAAGAAGGGATCACAGTAGATCCTGAGAGAATTGTAGCTATCCTAGAGCTACCCCTACCACATGACAAGAAAATTTTCCAATCTTTCATAGGAAGGATTAACTTTGTTAGAAGTTTCTTGCCTAACATTGTAGATTTACTAAAGCCCTTGACGGCCATGTTGAAAAAGAGTTCAACTTTCAGTTGGACCAAAGAAGGGAGAGTCAATTTCCAAGCTATCAAAGAGGCCTTAACAGAAGCCCCTGCTCTCCTAAACTCCAATTTCAATAAGGATTTTATCCTTTATGCTTATGGAGGACATGATGCTATATCTCCAATGTTGACTCAAGAAAATTCAAATGGATTGGAGTAGCCTATTGCTTTCTTCAGCAAAGGTTTAGAGGAGTATGAATAGAGATACTCTTTTGTAGAGAAACATGTACTTGCTATGGTAAAGAGTCTTAAAAAGTTTAGATATTTGTTGACCCATAGAAAGGTACACTTGAAGGTTACTCATCCAAGTGTCAAAGAGTTTTTGCTTTCCAAAGACCTAAATGAGAAAAGAGCTAGTTGGATCACCAAGGTGATGGAATATGACATAGATATTCAAACTACCAAGCTGGTCAGAGGAAGAGGTCTTTGCGAGCATTTGGCATCAGATGGGAATTCAAAGAAATTAGAGCAAATAGAATGCATCTCTGGTGGTGCATTCTACAGAAGAACAAGCCAAGGCAACAAGCCAGTTGCCTAATATGATCAATTATTTGAAGATAGGATAATATCCTGTAAGTTTGGATTCAGCAAAAAGAAGGTATTATAGATTACAATCTGTTCCTTTTGTGCTGATAGATGAAGTTATTTTTAGAAAGGATCACAATGGTGTCCTTTTAAGATGCATAGATTCAGAAAAGATAGCTGATGTCCTATTTGAGTTTCATGATGGACCTTCTGGAAGTCACTTTTCTTCTAAGACTACTACTTTTAAAGTCATGAGGGCTGGATACTATTGGCCATCTATCTTTAAGGATAGTCATGAGTATGTGAGAAAATGCATCAAGTGTTTCATGTTTGTAGGAAAACAAAGGCTTGCAGCCTTGCCCCTACAACCAATCAGAACAAAGCAACCCTTCATGAAGTGGGGTATAGATTTCATTTCAATGATCAATCCTTCATCTAGTGCAAGCCATAAATGGATAATCACTGTAACAGATTACTTCACTAGATGGATAGAAGAAATTGCATTAATAGAGGCCAATGAGAGTGTTGTCTTAAGTTTTTATGATGATATAGTCCATAGGTTTGGCACTCCTGATTCCATCATTTCAGATAATGCATTGGCATTCACAGGCCTCAGAGTCTTAGAGTGGGCAGTCAAGAATGACATCGATCTGAATACCAGTTCAAATTATTACCCTTAAGGCAATGGCTTGGCAGAATCAATGAATAAGAATTTGATTAGGATAATCAAGAAGACTCTGCAAGACAACCAGAGAGATTGGCATACTAAGCTCAGGTCTGCAGTGTGGTTAGACAAAATTACCCCAAAGAAAATCATTGGTAATTCTCCTTATATGCTAGTATATAGTAGAGAGACCAAGTTGTCTATCTCAGCTGAATTGCCAACCCTAGACCTAGCCACTCAATATGTCCTATTTGAAGAGGAGGATCCCTTACAGATCAGATATGCTCAGTTGATGGAGTTGGAAGAAATTAGAGACAATTCAATGTAGGATATGGAATTCCATCAGATCCAAACAAAGAAAAGCTTTGATAAGAGGGTCAGGATCATAAATTTCAAGGTTGGAGACATAGTCCTCATGTGGGATGAGTTCAGGTGAAGACCTGGCAGGGACAAAAAATTTGACTCCTTTTGGGGTGGACCATTTGTAATCATAGAATGCAGGGGCTCTAATGCCTTTCAACTAGCAACTCTGGAAGGATTTGCCCTGCCAATTTCAATCAATGGTTTCCACTTGAAGTCCTGCTTTGAGGTTAATCCCTCTCTGTAAATTCTTGTAATTATGTTTCCCTTGTTTTATTTCCCTATTTTTCTAGGTTAGTCCCCTATTTTCCAAGAAGTGCTCTGAGCACAGTTCCAGTTCTACCTCTTTGAGAGAATTTTGAGTTTTGATGACTCCATTGCCTAAGGAATTGATGTCAAGGTCACTGATCCATGTCTAGTAGAATGACATCTAGCAGAAATCACTAAAATGTTACACATATTTTCATATGCATGAAAATTTGGCTAAAACCTATTCCAAAATCTCTGTTTCTACCCTACCAAGCATCCTTGAAAATTTCATGAATTTGTGCCATGTCCTCTGGCTTCTACAAATTGTTTTACTCCCTAGTATGCAGTTAATTTTTTTTTTAAAAAGTAGCTGTTTGATCTACATAAACCCTGCAAACCCTAAGCCCCTCATTCTATTTTCATGTTACTTTATCAGCAACTTAAAAGTCCCAATTTTGCATGTGCATTTTAAAATCCTTCAGTCGCCAAATCTCTGATTCCCGGTGGTTAACCCCTTAACACTTAGCGATTTGGCGAGCGATTACCTTTTCGGTTGGTAGTCTCTGCTTAGCGGCTAAGACCAAGATTCTACAATTGACGATTGTCACGAGATCACATAGCCTCAGAGGATTCCTTGCAATCTTGTGATAGCCATCAAACTTCCCTTTTTTCCAGCACTTCAATTGCTAGGTGGGTCCACTGCCATGTTGTCCTATATGGAGGCTTCCTATTGGTCGAGAGGTGGTGACTTGTCTAATTTTCAGAGTGGGCCTGATAGATTGTGCCCCTTTTAATCGAATGGCTAGCGCATGATCTCAAGGGTTTGTGTCAGAGCATCAAATTATGCATCGACCGTCGATCTTACTTTGTTGTCAGAGCCTTTAGAGATGGGTCCTTTCTTGCTTATGTGCTCACATCCGATTGGTCCACATAGCGATGAACTGGAGCATGTCAATGGGGCCGTGTCAGAGTCTTTGTAGGGATGTCAGAAGGATGAAGATCAATGACTGGCATATCTTCGCATAGCCCTTTTCTGACACATGCGATCTTATGACCATCATTCGATCTGCCAAGCATTCAGGTCCTGTCAATGGGTCCAGTGCCAGGTCAGGGTGACATGCTCAATTTTCATTGGTCGATGTAAAGAGGAAATCAGTGGGGCTAGTGTCATGTGTTGTCGACTTCCTAAAAAATGATTGGTTGCCACATGCTGATGAGGACTTCTAGGTGGACCGATGTGTCAGTGGGGTCACAGCTTAATGAAGATCTACGGTGGGTGTATGATCTGAAAGAATATTCAAAGGTTATGAGATCTTGCACCTGCTATTGGATTAGAATCTTGTCTTAAGTGGGTTTGATGTCAAGGAAGAGCTGAAGTGTTTGCTAATGATGCCAACGAAGCGAATGAGGGTTTGATGTGTGGCCATTCTGGGCCTAGGGTTAGTAAAGCTTTCTGTGAACCAGCGACTAAGGGTTTCTCGTGTTCACTTAACATAACCTGGGGTTATTAAAAGATTCAGCTATTTAACGACTACAGTGTTCACTGAATCGCTTGACCCAACCAGAGTTAAGGAATGTATTTCACGACATAGAATTCTTCATTCGTATAGTTGCCAAGTAACTTAAAAGAGAAAAGGTCAAAGCGGGTCCAAATATGCTGACATGCTTGATGCTCATTAGTCAAGACTTCCTGATGTGGACTCAAACTTTTCAAAGGGTTTCACGACTATTTCAAAGTTAATCTGAGCCATTCATTTTTTGGGAGATAAAGCATATCAACGGTCACATTTTAAAATGACCGAGTAGCCATTAGTTTTCAAATTCAAATAGTTCTAAGAGGATTTTTGCCAGTATTTGATTTGTAGGCCACAAGCGGCGAGGTAGTTCAGAAAATTTATGTCTCCAAGACATTTGCAGTTAAAGGAATATGATGAGGAGGTCTGGGGGGCCATCACAACTCATTTCTTGTCTCAGAAAGGTACCAGTTATGCATTCATGGCAAGACTTTGTGCAGGAAAGTAGATGAATCCAGGTTGCTTGTCTGCAGCTTGATGTAGTACAAGGATGGGCACTCAAACTTGAGGTCTGATCGGCCATAATGTTGCAGAGATATATTCATGATTTGAATTCATTGAGCTAGGGTTTGATTATTGTATTGTAAAATCTTGTAACCCTAGTTAGGTTTTGCTCCCGCTTGTTTAGAAGGGATGTATATATTGTATTTTTGGAGCTTTTGAGCTCAGAGTTTGACAATTGTAGAAGAAATTCATCTTTTCTAAGGGTCATTTGTCATATCATTTCTACCCTCTGCCTTATACAGTTGTCAAGTTCCCATTGATAATAAAAAAATTGTAGAGGTATTTTGTGACAATCCTTCATGTCCCTATGCTTCCTTGTTTGAATTATCTCTTATTGGATTAAAGTATATGATGCTTTCAGTGATATCTTAGGGTTCTTGATCCCTCTTACTTTCTACAATTGTGTGTGTTATTGTGTTTGATCTGATTTAGATATTTTTATGGGTATACTTAAGCCCCCTAATAGTCTTCTCTCAATCCTACACTGAGTTGCAGAAGTGAATGTCTGCTTGCAGGTCATAAGTTGTGTCTTATGATCAGGCCCTCCAATGAAATACTTATGCAAGCCGATTCAATAAGTTGTGACCTAATAGACCTGAGTCTTTCATTGATCTCATTCCTCTATACTGAGATCCAAACCCTAATTTCATTGTATCACCTAGTAAGTAATTTTCTTTCAGTTAGTTCCCCTTCAAGAATTCTTTTTATCCCTTTCCCTCAAAAGATTTACTTTTCATGTCAAGGAGCAAATTAAGGTGATTATCCAAGAGGAACCAGCCTAGAACCTGGAGGTCTCATCTCAGTTAGCATAGGTCCCACAACCTGGAGATGATTCCCATGTTATACTAGGTTATCAAGACTATGAGAGCTTTAAAAAAGGGTGCAAATTTAGTGTATAATTGTACTCACTAAAATAATCTCTTTCTTTTAACAAATTTTGTACTAAGATATCACCTAGTGATATCAACACTACAACTTACCAAATAATCAAAAAAGGTAGTAGCATATAACAAATAAAATGCTCTAACATCCAACATACAAATAATAAATCTTGCTCACTTTAAATCACTCTACTTAAACCTTAACATGATCAACTTAATTATTAAAAAAAAAAATAGCTAAAGTATATGCAATTTTTAAAAAAATATTAAGGATGAATAAATTTATTCACAACCTTTGGAAAAAAGATATGATTTAGATCAATTATAATAAACATGACAAAAGTAGAGATAAAAGACAAATAAAAGTGCACTTTTCAGACATATTATTTACTTATTGTGTGGATGAGATTAATTTTTCAAATTCTTATTATTCCAAATGCTAAATTTAGTTGCAGCAAATTCTTCCTTCAAATACAATATTATTTTTTAACAAAATGATTATTGTTTTCAGTTATAAATAGAACTTAACAAAAAACACTCGTTTCATCCAAATAAATTATAATATACAACCATCAATTACAAACTTACGAACTATTCTCCTATAGACCTATTCCTTGCACCTAAAAGATGTGTAAGTGCTAGTTTTAAGTTTCACTTGACCAAGAGGATGTTCCCTAAGATATATAATCAACCCGAATCAATCACTCAGCATTAGCAGCATCAGAATCATTAGCCAACAGCTTAGCGAAATTCGTTGCACAGGTTATTGTCTGCCCAATCAGCAACAGAGATCGCAGCCATTATGATACCCTCTAATTTCCAATTCTGAATCTGACCTCCCTTCATCGCCCCAATTCTTAATTTGGAATCCACTTCTTCCATCCCTTCTCTTTAGCAATCATCTACCTCTACCCTCTGCAGAGTTATTCGTAAAACATTTTTTCCCTCCCAAATATACCCTTCTCACAGCCCACTTCAATATCGCGCTCACTCAAACAACCATTAAAACCTGGGATGGATTAAGGCTGTGTGAAATATTTATCCCCCATGCAACAGGGGAAGAGTTAGGCGGAATGAAATGAGAGTAGAAAAAGGGAAGTGAGATTATTCACAATTCATACCTTTCTCGGCCTTTTGGCTAAGATCAAGTGTAGTATATGTTCTTATCAGTTTAATATCTGATACGTGGCTCAATAAGCCACACGATATTAAATTAATTTCTTCAGCGGGGAAGGCTCACACGGTAGCTTGCTTCCAGAGTCTTCGAGCGTCGCTTCTGTATTGCACTACAGCACAAGCCTGGCGCACCCCACAACCCCCAACTCAATCATAAATCAAAATTTGGTTTTTAAATTTCTGTTAAATTTCTGGCATTTCTGTATTATTTTCTGATTTTGCTTCTTTTGACTTGCCCACATGTAGGTAAGAGGTTTCACAGTTATTACTAAGATTTTAAATTTATAAAACCTTCCCTGTCTTTAGCAAAGCAACCTCCTAAAACCTCTTTGCGATTATTAATTTTTTATATCTCCTGAATTAGAAAAGCCTTCAAAGAAGGAAGCCCAAGATACTGTAATGTACCAGATACAAATATGAATAGAAATCAATAATTAATATCAAATGTTCAAACGCTGGTTATTATTGCTGTTATATCAAGATATATCCAAAGTAAGTCACAGATCTTCAATAATTGTATGCCTTAACCTTAAGCTAAATATTTAGGTTCCCATCAATGGTCTTGGACAGAATATGAAATGTTATACTTGATATAATTTCAATCAATAACTAAATATGATGTTCTACTTGGAAGCAATAAAAGATCTTATTTCAATCTAAATGACAACTAATTAACATAATGTTTGTAATAAATTTCATCGTAAATTTTTTTTAAATATTTTTTCACCTTACCCTAATGACAAGAATTCATTAAATATAAATTACCTTACCTTGGATATATCTTGATATAACAGCAATAATAACCAGCTTTTGAACATTTGATATAAATTACATTTAGCTAAGTTTGATTAATAATATTTAAATTACATTTAGCTAAGTTTCAAATTTTTTATTGAAGTAATTTAATTGAGATTGTAAATAAACATGTGTTAACATTTATACTTTAAACTTGGGAGAAAAATAAACTTTTTTTTATCTCACACAACAACTTTGACTTGAACTATAAACTTAGTTATAATATTATATTACATTAATTTAATAAAATTAATTTTATATACAATACAATTAAAACTACAACTAATTATAAAACTTTAAACTACAATTAATTGGATAACTAAAGGAAAGACGAGTAATCTCTATCCTTGAATATTTTCAATAGAATTATTTTATAAAAAAAATTTAAAAAAATTTCTTTATATTATTTTAAGTTTTACAAAAATGTTGCTTTTCGGTTTTGATGAAAAAAATCATAATATTTATTTTTTAGATAGTAAAATTAGACTGCCATAATTCTATTTTTTGAATGGGGTATTATTCATTTTAATACTTTTCATTTTTTAGAAAGTATGATTCAAAATATTTTAAATATTTTAATAAATGCAATTGAATGACACTTGGATATAATCATCAAGCATTTTTCATTAATTGTAAAGGTTTTGAATTGTAATCTAAAATTTATTTTAGATGTTTAAATCAAGGAGAAGTCACAATTAGACATGGTATAAATTTACTTATAACAAGACGGAGGCATTTTATAACATCTTTTGGGTGATTAATGTTTTGTTGCAAGTAATTTCCAACATGTAATAGACTATCAATAATTTGTTATGATTGTTTTACAACATGCTATTTGTGTTCTTTATTCTAAATGAAATAAAATTCATTCATGGGTTTGATGAATATGATGCTCTTGTGTACATAATGGGAGAAAATTTTCTTAGAGAAATTATTAGTACTTTTAGCCAGTGATTTGGTGAATATAGGCTTACTCACTAATATTTAAAATTTGGGAATCAAAATTTCACTAATAGTTCAAGTTTCAAATTTTCAAATTTTTATTTTACCCTTTTTAAATCAACAAGCATCTATTTTATCTTAACTAGAAAATTTGTCATAATATCCAATACATCACTCAATCAAATTCGCCTAAAATTTATAATTTATTGCAAAAATCTAAATTTATTCACCAATGACACATCATAATTATTAGATCCTTTAAAGCCACATCACCAGTCTTTTAGCTGTCACCATTGATTTTTTATATAATTTAATTTCTCTCAATATATTTGGTGAGATAAAATATCCTTGCAATCTATAAAATTGCTTTTGGGGGCCGAAATTGCTTTTGAATCATTGATCTCAATGGAAATCAATAGTTCTAAAAGCAACTTTGGGCACCTTGAGTATTACAAAATGTGGATACATTTTACATAGTAAAATAGAACAAGGGTTGTTAGATTATATTTTAAATAATGGTAGTGACAAAATATTATAGAATCTACCCCTTAAACCCATCACTGATTTCTTGTCTTAGGGCCCATGATAATTGTGATTTCTTGTTGTTTTTCAAGGTTTGCCATTTTTTTAGTGATGTAAAAAACTTGCTAGTTAAATTATACTTTTTAGAAAAAGGAAAGATTCACCAAAAAAAAATTCAAAAACATGAAAGATTTGCAAAGAATTTATTTGACTTGAGGGAATTCTTAAATTATCCCTACTGTTAACAATGTCAAATAGTAAAGATCACAAGAAACATGAAACATCATGCAACAATGAAAAACCCTAATTTCATGAAAAGATCCTAATCTACCAATAAAGTAAATAGAATCAAATGCAAATTTAAAAAAAAACAAAAAAAAACCAAAGACATTGTACTCCATTCAAATAACTTCCATTATCTTTCTTATTAGTACTTGTCTATAAGGCATAGTACTATTTTAATGAATTTTAGATTCTACTAGGTAACTGGTTATTAAAAACAATCATATGAACCAATCATGTTATTTTTAGGAATGATTGTAGAATATGAACAATTCTTTCTCCACTTTTAAAGCTATATAAATCTATTTTAAATATTATTCTTTAAACCATTTGATTTATTTTTATGGTGCACAATTGCATATTCGGAGCATCATTGACAAGAATAAATCCAAGATAGTGGTTAGGAGAGGAGTTGAGTGAAAATAAATAAAGCAACTATTTATTTTCAAAAAATGGTGCCATTTCAAAAGTGAATTGCAAAATAAGTTCAAATATTGTTAAGTGGAAAAAAATGAAAGAGTTAAGTAGTGAGAGAAATTAGCAAGTAGAAAAGAATGAAAAAGAGTGAAAGAGTTAAGTGGTGAGAGAGATTAGCAAGTGAGAGTGAGGAAATTAGAAAGTTAAGAATTAAGTGTGGTTGAAAATAAATAAATTTATTTCACTCATGTTCAAGGTAAATGAATAAATTTAGAATTTATTAAATAATAAGGATTGGTTAAGAGATTAAATAATAATAATAACTATTTAATCATAGAAGACTACTTAGCTAGATTAGAGGGATTTAATAATAAAAAATTTAATTGTAAAAGAAAATTATTTAATTAAAAAAAGAGGAGTAATTAAATAATTTTAAATTATTTAAATATGAAGAATTAGAAGAATGAAACTAGTCCTAATTGAATAATAAAATTGTTTAGTTAGTTTAGACAATAGTAGAAATTATTTTCATAGGCAAAGAATGATTTTTAGTGTGCACATTTTGCTCCTTTTTGAGTTAATTTTGTTTTGAGCATCACTAAAAGAAAATTATAAAAAATTGCTTAAAATTATGCCCCCTGATGACAAGATATTATGATGCATCATCGAGAGATTGTTTGTGCATAAAAGGCATGAATGATCACTTGAAATAAGAAGAATGTTAGATGAAAAATTAATGAAGAATTGCTAGTATGTGAAGAATGTTAGTGGATGGTAGATAAGGGTTGATTGATATAAGATGTAGATATGCTTGATTGATGTTAGCAAACAGATTTGTCTTTTATTTAATTTTTTTTGAAACAACTAGTCTATTACCCTTTAAAAGACAAACAATCACTAACAGTTGGGTAAGTGTTCTCTTCAAATCACTTCCCTTTGAATTTTAATTTAGGTACAACTCCCTAAGATTGATTTTCAATGAATCTCAATTAATCAATATTGTAGTTTTAGCTTTTAACCTGAAAGCTTCAAAGGTTGATATATCATTCTTAGATGATAAGATTTTTCAATAATCTTTTAGAAAGTAAATAAGACATACAATAGCAGAAAATCACAATTTTTTACTACCCATACTAATTCAAAGATAAAATAGATTAAAGAATAAATTTTTGAAATGAAGATCAGACTAAGATCACTGATAACTCAAGCTACCGTAGGAACTTTTTTAGCACAATAGAGAATGAATTAAAATGTTGCCACAAAATATGCATCCAGTCATTTCAAATAGCATAGATTTGAAATATAACCAAATAAATATATTAATCATCTTTGCAGCAAAGACAAAAGCAAGAAAAATATATAAGTTTTTCAACAGAAAACTCGATCCATCAAATATTTTCTTTCTGAGAAAATAAACTGAAAAGATGAAAAATTACTAGTTCTTTTTCCAAAAAATTATAACCCTTTCACTATCACTACTAATCTACTTCTAGTCTTAGCAAAGCTAAGAGGTCTCCTAAAAAACATGACCTCTCAGTTAAAATAATTAAAAGAATAACCAAAGCAAAAAGGACACACATCCTTATGAGTTTTTCATGTAATTAAAAGATAACTAAACTTCAAGATCCGGCTCCTTATCAGTAGTGCCCTCCTCATCACCAATGGGATTCTCTTCTTCACCTACGGTAGATTGGGTTACTTCCCATTGCTTGTATGCTTGGATAAGCTCCTTTGCGAGCTACAAATGAGGAACTTTTATGTTCAGTATCCTAATCATCACTGCCTCTTTAGTCCATTTGGACTTCTTAACCCTCTCAATTATTGCGGGAAGTTGATCAACACAGAGATACAACATGGATTCAATCCTAGCTACTTGTGTGAAATCTGAGGCCTTAGGGTTAGTCTTTTCCTTGATTTTTCTCATGGTAGCCTTGAACACCCCCAGAGCTGCCTTTAAGTCCTCCTCACCATGACTGGTTGTATATATATCAGCAAAGTTAATAACTTTCAGCTCGTTTAACATTGTTTTCTATAGTTGCTTGATCTCATTTGAACTATCTTTATTTTCAGTAATGGTGTGCTCGATAGTGGTGATGTGCCAACTGTCATTTCTTCTGAGAATAAAAAAGGTGGATTCATCAGGAGATTTCACATATTTTTCTGTGCAAAACTTCACAAACCTATATTTCTCAATATCTAGAAACTTGGACATAGTAACAACCCATTTTTCTTCTTCCCTGTCCCACACCTATCTCTATGTTTGCAACTCCCCTATCAAGGCTTTTGTATCAAAGAGAACAATTTGAGAATCTTTAAGATATTTGAGGCCACTATTAATGACTTCACTAATCCATTCATCTACTAAAGACACCAGGGCTCAACCACGTTGAACTTGACTCAAGAAATGTTTACTCTCAACAAAGTCTGGGTCAAAAATATGAGACTAAACCAGGGGGTAGCATCAAAACTATAGAAAGTATTAATAAACTGTGACAATATCATAATTATCTATTTTAATTCTTTCTTTTCCTTTCCATCCTGCAATGAAGAATACAACATTTGCTAAGCTCTTTCTTTGAACAAATGATTTTTACCTACCTAATCCATGGAACCCAGCTCAACTTTGGTGACTTCAAAATCCTCCACTCTAATTTCCTGTTCTCCTTCTTTTGGCATGTAAGTGGCTACTTTCATAGTCTACTTCCCTATTTTTGCATGAGCGAACATTCTAGCTGTGCTTTTCATCTTCTTAGTTTTTTGGGTTTTCTGAACATACTTGCTGATAATATCCTTAACAGGAACTAAGACAAGAACTAGACTGCATTTTTTACTTACAAAGGTAGCTAACCATTTAGGTGTGACATCAAACCTAGTGGGTTGTTTAGGAGTCTTCACTGGTGTACTAATAACCTCCAACGTTACATCATCCAGATCAAAAAGATCTTTGTCAACTTGTTCATCTTCAGCTATGTGAAAAATCATATCTTCCAACTTGTCCTCATCTAGATTAATAGTCAGCACACTTTCCTGAACCATGTCTTCCTTAATCCTTGATCTGGTCTTAGATCTTGTAAGCCTCTATGAAGGAGCCACTGGTAAGTGATCCATTGTAGCTTTCTTTCGAGTATTCTTAACCTGTGGTTTATCTGAAGGCCCTGCATTTTCAATTAGCGTAGATGTATTAGAAACATAAACTCTAGAATGTAAAGAAGTAACCCCAACTTCTTCTTTTATTATTTTAGACTATTTCTACTTTCTTCTTGATAACAATCACTCATTAGTTAGATGAATCAGACATTGGGTCCTCTTCTCAATATTGTCTTCTTCTTCCTCAAACTAGTCAATGACAGGATTACTTTTTTCAATTGGTTTCTTGAAGCTGGGCTCAATTAAATGGACCCATCGTCAGTTATCCCTTCCGCATTGATTTGCAGTCTCATAGATTGGATTTGTGATATGCACAATCTACTTTGTGTCCTTTCTTCTACCTTTGATTCATCACACCAGTCTTCCCAGAAGTCTTCTAGGTGAGGTATAGGAAACATGTGAGACCTAAGCCCTAAGCTTCCACTGGCATAGTTTTTATTTTCAAATCCAATTCTTTTAGTATAATATTTAAAATCAAAATGGCGAAGGTCACTCAAAATGTTGACTATGTCTTCTATTGTTCTACATGATAACTTGCCTACTAAGATAGGGAAAGATTTATCCCATTCTTCTTTGGGGAGGAATCTTTTCAGAATGATGGTGAGTTATCTACAAACCTCTGTTAGGACGAAACAATCAAAAGCATACCTAGGCAATCTCATTGGTGGATCCTCAAAACCCCCAATCCTGATGTAACATAAACCTAGGAAACTGGATGTAATAACTTCCATATTTGGTTTACAAGCTCTTGAGCTTCAAGGATAATTCTTTTGTCAAAAATCTTGGCTAACTCAAAACAAATTTTTCCCATGAACATATCATGCACCCTTCTATAATTTTCAGCAATATTATCCTTCTATAAAATTGGGTAATACTCGTAGACACACATATCTGTGACATAGGGTTTATGTGGCATTTCGTGCCATTGTTTGTTGCATGCCAAGCAATACATAAGAGAAGAGGACATGAAGAAACTTCTACCTATCAATTTAGATGTATTGAGCTATTCTCTGAGAGAGATGGTAATTAATTCAGCCCATTCTAGGAGTTGCAATCCTTCAAGGATAATTTGAACATAGAAATACATCCATTCTAAGAAGAGGTAGGCTACCTGAGACCCTTTTACTCTATGCAGCATCACCATTATATCACTGATATATGGGTGAACATGAGTCCTATTGAA